>JAQQZX010000039.1:24042990-24058104 GCA_030068355.1 Notoglanidium maculatum
TAAATAAATAGTATAGTTTTGTTTTAGTATGTTATCATTAAAATGGCAGATATTTTTAAGCACCTTTCTAAGACTTGATAGTTTTAGGGGTAAAAAGAAAATGTTTATGTATATTTAATATAAAAAGTAGAACCTTTATAACTTTTTATTTTTATAATATTATATATATAGATATATATCTGTGTGTGTGTGTGTGTGTGTGTGTGTGTGTGTGTGTGTGCATGATACCAGTTATTTTTGAACATGTTACTAAATAAGGAAATTTGTTATATTCATTACAATGTTCTGACTGATTCTGTTTCTTAAAGCATCTTTTTTACTATCCAAGTTATTTTATTCTATGAAATCATGAGTTATCTATTCTGTTACAGCTAAAGCCATCATAAAAAAAGCTGATTTCTCGAAGTTAGTGTTATGAAAAGCATTACATTTTCTTCAGAAACATGACAATACACTTTATACACTGTACTTGTATAGTTAATACGCAGTAAATTTCACCTGGTAGTAGTAAATTAAACAGCATCTAAGCTAGAATGTTCAGTACATGCAGTTAACACAATAATTAATTGCAGTCCTTCATGTGGTGGTCGTATGTGTGTAAACAGTAAAACTATTAAATGAAATGAGTAATATTTATATAGTCATTTTAAACCGAAAATAACTTGAATTAAATGAATGTAGGACCACAATTGAGATGATTTTAATTCAAGGTGTGTGTATCTTTTAGAGAAAAGCAGACATGAAGGCTGTGTGTGTGTGTGTGTGTGTGTGTGTGTGTGTGTGTGTGTGTGTGTGTGAATGGATGCATGGCCAAGCGTCATGCGTAAAGGCCTGAGCATGTGCTTGGCAGTAATATCGAGAGCTTTGATGTGACGGCGCACACTGAGTCCATTTAGACGTCCCTTACAGACGTAAGCAGACAGCAGTGGGAAACACATGCAAGCTTAAATCTGCTGTTTGTTTCTCTCTCTCTCTTTCTCTCTCTCTCTCTCTTTCTCTCTCTCTCGCTTGCTCTCTACCCTCTGGGAGGTGCTGACGTGTGTCACACACATCATCATAATCATCTTTCGACGTTAATGAGGGCAGAGATTGAGGTTTGAGAGCAGCCTCTGTGAAAAAAAATTCCAGGTCACCGGTCTCAGTGGATGGTGTGTATGCGCAGGATGCATGTTCACACACACACACACACACACACAGACACAAAATGACATTTGGCATTTTTCAGTAATAGCCTCACTTTGACGTGGGTTCATAGAATCAATCATATGAAATAAAATTGTGGTTTTACCCCGTAATTATTTGCATTAAACCAAGCATTTCTGCATATACAGAGCATTATCTGAATCATAGACATTTCCAGCGTGAGTGTGTGTGAGAGAGAGAGAGACGGTGAACACCCTCGCAGTGCAATCATCAAACTCATACTTTCCTGCTGACTGTTCTGAATGATTTTTTTTTTTTTTTTTTTTTATGAATCACAGGTGTTCCCGCAGCCTAACAAATTATCGATGCTTCAATGAAGCGCATTATGACGTTCTAAAGACCATTATAAGAACAAGTGTAACATTTCAGCCTTCAACTGTTCTGCTTCACTAGTTTGGCATACAGTAAATACAGTAAGGTTTAAGTGGACTTTTCAGTGCAACGCTGTTTATGAGCACAGTCAGGGGAGCGGCCGTTCCAGAAACAAAAACCCAGACACGGCATACAAAGAGAACAACACATCTGTCCTTAAAAAAATGTCTTCAGTATGCAGGCAAGCACGACTGAATGCGTCGGCATGAAACATACCTTCTACCTTGTTTAAATGTGCTAACATGGAGGTATTGTACTCCATAATTAGTGCTAACTTTTAGTTATGTCATAAACATGGAGTATTTCAGTGGTATGCCTTGTTGTTTGGCTTGTAAGGATCATTATGAGCATTTTCCTCAATTTGTGGGTGAGACTGTTTACTTGTCTCTTGTCACGGTTTCTAGTTTCATATTCTTAGCTCAATATCTTTTGTTGATTGTGATTCTAGCTCCAGCACTGAAGCAGTTATAGATTTGTTATTATTTAGTATAATTAATAGTTTTGTCTATATTATCTTTTTTTTTTTCTTTTTTTTTTTAATTCTAGGTTTAGGTTATTCTTTATTTTTAACTTTCGGTATAGAATATCATTTAATTTTTAGTTTTAACTTAAAACACTATGTGTACTTCATGTCATTTAGCTCATAAGAGTGTGTAAGCACATAATTGACCTGAGGTTTGGAAATAAAAGAGCAAAGTATTTCAAATAAAATAATACAAATTACAATTACAAAGGCTTACCGTTTTACAAAGCTATGCAGTTTAACCAGCTCCAACTGTCTTAGTTTATATTTCACTTTTAATACTCAAGTAATAAGAATTCAGTCATCTTCCATTTGTTTCTCAACTATTTCGGTAGAATAATTCAGTTTAACATGTTCTGTGATGTCCAGTTGTCCTGGGATGGGCTCTGGGTCCAACTCTGATAAAGCTATTACTAAAAATGTATTAATGAAGACATGAATATTTTGTGTCGGGGATATTGAGGATCCCCAGGAAACACATTAGAGTGTTGGTGAATGTTTCTTTCTACTGCATGAATGAAGCTCATGTTTTAGGTTGTATTGATACTGGATTACTTTAAGTCAAAGCGTGCCTATTTGCTATTTAAATATTGAGTCCTATGAGTCCTAAATGATTATACACAATAATTAAGAATGCATGATTATAAATGATTGTACTCAAATTCTGACACTTTTCCAGAACTATATGCCAGCATGGCAGCATCATATTTAATCAGACTGAGTCATTGTGCAGTTAAATATATATCCAGTCACTTTTTGAGCTTAATAACATGCTCCAATACTCAGGGCTAAAGTAAAATTTCCTAATAACACATGCACAGCATATTAGAAGCTGATGCTAAACAGAATATAAGTAAGGCTAAATTTAACTTATTTAAATCGATCATCTCATTTAATGTATATAAGACGTTTCCTGGACATGACCGTCTGTCCCCACACAAAACGACAGAATGTAACCTCCCAGTCAGAGCATTGTATAGCAGATTTACTGACAAGGGCTTAGATGCTTGAGTGACAGCCATGAAGGAACGAATGGCTCATTGTGGATACAGAGCGGTGAGCGAAGTGTTACAGGCTCAAGGACATCAGCGCAGATCACCAGGTCAGAGCTTCTATGCAAGTGTTGATACTACAGAGTCATATCCTGAATGACTCACCTGGGCTGTGTAGTACGAAGGACTGATTCATTAAGCATGGCAGGACAAAAGCTTCTTTCATGTGGACTATGTAATGTCCGTTTTTAAGTTAAACACATTAAATAATATTTATCCACACGTAGCCCCCAAAATACGTATTACCTAAGACTCTTCTACACTCAGAGACCGCTTTATTAAGAACACCTTCTTATTTATGCAGTTATCCAGTCAGCCAATCATATCCTTGCAGCACAATGCATAAAAATATACAGCCACAGGAGAAGAGCTTAAAGTTAATGTTTACATCAAATGTCAGAATGCGCAAAAACATCTTAGTGATTAAGCTCGTCTTAGTGATTTGTAGTGTTGCATGGTTGTTGGTGCCGGATGGGCTGACTTGAGTATTTCAGAAACCTCAGATATCCTGGAACTGTCACATACAACTATCTCTAGATTTTGAACAGAGTGATGCAAAAGAAAAAGAAAAAAAAAAAGAAGTCGTCAGTGGAAAATGGCCAAACTGGTTCAAGCTTACAGGAACGCTATGGTAACTCAAATAACCAATCTTTATCACCGCGGTGAGCAGAAATGCGTCTCAGAATGCACAATATGCGTAACCTCGAAGCAGATAGGCTACAACCGCAAAAAGCTGCATCTGGGAACAGGAATCTGAGGCTACAATGGGCTCGGGCTCACCAAAACTGGAGAATTGAGGTTTGGAAAAATTCAAATTGTCCGGTCTTTTTCTAATCTTTGACTACTCAGTATCAATACAGACACAGTACAGGTATTTCTAATAAAGTGGCCATATGAATGTATATGCTAATAGGTATGATGGCAAACTAAGGCTCATATCACAATCTTAGAATTGATAGAATCACATGTCCCCGTGCAAGAAGCTAGAACCAGCCAGCGGAACGAAACTTCTAAGACTACACTATTAAAAATGTGCTTTTTGATTATTTTCCTCATTTTACGGATTGTAGGTGTATACGTTTAGAAACTTCTCACTACTTTTGAAACCATTAAGATTTTTGCCGAGTATTATATGGAACAAATAGAATCACATCAAATCACTTGATCTGAAAGAAATAATCATACCTCGAAATAAGAAATGTTTAGATATTCTTGTTGTTATGGTAGTGATACAGACACATTCTGTGTATTCATAATAATATATTCCAACAATCTCATCCACTTATCCACCTGTCTCCTAAATCAGACGCATCTCTCCACCACACTAGGTCCTAAAACTAGTAACTCCTGCAGTGGGCCAGCAAAGGGAAAGCACAGGCCTCCTCTGGTATCCCTCAGGTCCAATGATATGCAGCAGAGAGTTCAGTGGAAACAGGGGTCGGGTCACTGACAGGTCAACAGGCTGGAGCAGAGATGAGTCAAAAGAGACAAAATGGGTTTACAAAATGAAAAGGCATCTTCTTTTTCATTTCAGCCATTACAGTGATCAGTGCGATACGGTAGATGTGTATAATGTGGTCTGTGTGTCATTAACTCTTTAAAGTATATTATTTAATAACTACTATGAAATATTCAGTAACTTGAGTGAAGCTAACAGAAAGAAGAGTGTGAACTTAAAGGTAGCTTTCATATAGAAAGGAGAACTAACTAGAAAATGAAAGAATACATGATAATGCACACATTATAGATACATAAATAAAACCATAGATGAATAGATAGATATCTCCTTCACTGCATGTAATAATAGATGTTCTTACTTCTTAATAATAGATATTCTTCTTCAGACTGGCAAACTGGAAAAAAAATAACTTCAGTACTACTAAAATATTCACCATGGTGAAAACAGGCAAAACACCTGTTAAGTATTTGTAGCAAATTGATAGCCTGTGTAGTAAAAGTGTAGTAAAAGCTTTGCTGAGCTTTGCTGGACATCGTCCACCTTGCAGAAAGAGGTGGCCTGGAAAGAAATTACCTTCAATTTTTATTATTTTTATGAGGAAGGCACTATACCTCAAACAGGCTGAGTAAACATTTGTTTAACACAAATTAGTTACATACATGAGGTCAGGGTTGATACAATGACACAAGCTGATAAAGTGATTTAAATATTTATGCAAATTTGAACGTTCGGAAAAACAGAAAACTAGCAGTGTGTATAAGATATGGCTGCCTGTCGTGTATTCACCTGCATAGTCAAGTTCAACTTGAAACCACACTTCACTTTCTAAGAATTGTGCAAAAATAGTATCTGGTGACACCTTTGCCGTGGGCAGTGTCTCCAACAACAGAAAGGCCATGTTAAAGAAAAACAACTGCATTATAGTAACACAAAAGCTTCACACTACAGAGTTAACACATCAGGGCAGACAGGACTTGCTCTTCTTCACTGTGTTCTCCTAGTCCAAAGTATATAAGAGGATGGAGCCAAGATCAGAATTACATTTTTGTTGTCCAATAATGTTTAATCCTTCATACATCGGACATAGTACAGTATATTGAAAAGCATAATGAAGCACTCGCTGAGGTGAAGACGACTTTAGGCCAGGCTGGGGCAAGGTATCAAGGTATCTTGTTTTTGCGGTCAGATTTTGGTGGCCCAAAATGTTAGGCCATTAAACAAAGGTCTTTTTAAACATTAACCATTACAATCATCCACAGAATGGTAGACCTACATAGATATGATCTGTTAGTAACTGAAGTGGATAAGGTGTTTTGGGCATTAGCTTGCTTTAGGTATGTTTTGAAAAGTTTACCAAGGTGGTAACAATTATTCTGCAGCTGTGAGAAATCCTGTTTGTCTGCACCATCAAAGGAAAGTGTTAGATTTCGATGCACAGCTTGAGTGACAGTAATTCTAAGGTGTTTGTCTTAATACTATTCACACCATGGTTCACTGTCTCCTTAAAACAGATTTGAGGCCTATTGTTTGTTTTAGCATGTTGTAGTGTGGGTGCTGTGGACGCAAAGTTACACACTTCATAATTTTTATGAATTCATAAATTCAAATCGTCAATTGATAAACTTTCCCAACTTCTGGTATTTCATGGCAGGATCATGTCTCTTGTTCTGCTAGACCCAACAGAGTTGGATTCTGGATAATGGTTATACAACACAAGCAATGTTGAAGTTGGGCAAGTACGTTCTGAAAAAAGACACATGGACACTCAGGACAAAGACAGAGTGTGGAATCCCTGCGTGAAGACACGGGGAAGCTCTGGAAGAAGCCATAGAACTCTGGAGGAAGACGCAAAAACTCTTGATGAAGGTACCTGTACCCACTCCAGGCCCCTTCTGGACAAGTTTGAAATCCCTTCTCTGGATGAAGATATGGAAGCTGTGGATGAAGACACATGTTAACTGTGGAGGAACATGCATGGAAGCTTTGGAAGAAGACACATTGAAGCTCTGAAGTAAGATAACTGGAAGCTCTGGATGAAGGCAAATGGTAGCTCTGCAGGAAAACAAATGGGAGATCTGGAAGCCGACGCATGGACGCTCTGGAAGAAAGAAGATGCACACCTTCTGTTTTAATTAGGTACCTCTGTATTGGGCTGATGCAGTCAGAGAGTGGACACATCTCATAGAAGTCCTGTGCCATGCAACTACAGAAGAGAATTTGATCTTTTTTCAAATCGAAACTTACTGTCTGATGTGGATTGAAGACGGGGCAGTGGATGACACTTTGGACCAGAATGAGCAGGATTGGCCAAATCTATTATTGTATGGTTTTCTGCTACTACCACCTATGTGAATGACACTGCAGAACACCTGATAGACTGTGGAACCAGTGTGTTGATAGCCCCATTCTGCTTAAAAAACCCATGCTTCACACAAACTTGGAACTTGAAACTACAGGTCTGACCACTGGGAGCAACTCCAACACACTGGCATGTTCATGTGCATGCAATGTCTCCAACGTTCACACAAATCAATGATTACACAGTGGGACTTTAATTTTGTGCTATCTGAATGCAGATCAGTAAGGGCCGCCGCCCATTAATTGCCATTTGAGTCATAGTATGGCTACCTCCAAGGCAGCAAAAAGTGTCGTGTCCCTTGCAGACATTTCTAAAGTGGTAACATGGAGAACATGATTGTAGCTCATGTGTTCTGTGGTGAGACTGAGTGATACTCACCCTCAGTGAAGACTAGTATCAAATTGTTTGTCAGAAGTGAGCAACATCACAATTTTGAGCAATTGTTATCCTCAATGGGGAGCAATATTAACACTTTTGTGTGATTCCCATTCTCAGGAAACTATAACTATTTGAGTGCTGTCTGTTATCTGACAAGGTTCAAAATCAAGATGTGCTACTAACTTTGCCTTCAATAATTCCAAAGGAAACCACAATGGCAGCCATAAAAAAGGAAGTAGAAAGGATGGTAATGTCTGTAATCCCAGTTTTTACAACTGAGTGGCAGACTGCCAGGCCACCTGGGTTAGTCAGGTTAACGAGAATGGCCATAGGGTGAGCTTGACGTAGATGCAGCCCTTTTATTGGCTACCCAGATGAGGTCACATTCAGGAAACTATGGTAATGAGTTAACAAATTTGCAATTGTTACTCAGAAAGGAGACAAGCAACAACAATCTTTGGATTTAGTGCTTGAATGTACAAACTGATTAAGTTGAATTTTTATAATTAATTAAATTAAGGATGCTTAAATTGTTATTTTATTTCAACATGCTTTTTTCTTGAAAAACTTCAATTATGTACTTACACAACAGTGTAGCATATGATTGTGGAGTATCCGCTCACTTTTCCACACAATTGTAGCCAAAAATTTACTAATTAACATTAAGCTGGGTGATGTGCATGGATTTTTATTTTTTTGTAAGGAAAATGGATGGGTTTTGCCACATCTCCCAACAAGCTCAGACAGCTATATTTTGATTAAAGTATATTTTGGGTTTTTTCTAATGTAGCAGATTGCTTTTCATTAGCTAAAAACTTCAGGTTAACATAATCAATGTACTTCAAATCATGCATATACAGGTCAAGAGCTTCAGGTAATGTTCTCATCAAATGGGCAATGGGGAACAATTGTTATTTCAGTGACTGGTTGATTTGAGTATTTCTGAAACTGCTGATATCCTGGGGTTTTCACAGACAGTCTCTACCGTTTACACAGCACTGTGCAAGAAACATCCAGTGGGTGGCAGTTCTGTGAGTGGGAATGCCTTTTTGATTAGAGTAGAATGGCGAGACTGATTTGAGTTGACAGGAAGGGCACAGTAACTCAAATAAATGCTCTTTACAACCATGGTGAACAGAAAAGCATCTCATCTTTATGGGGAATGAGCTACAGCTGCAGAAGACCCACTAGCTTCCACTTCTCTTAGCCAAGAACAGGAATCTGAGGCTACACTGGGAACCAAAACTGGACAGGTGAAGATTGGAAAAAGACTAAGGGATGTGTACGAGAAGGGGGTCAAAGGGTTCCTATTATAGTGGCCAGTGAGTATATAATTATAAAATTCGCAGAAGAATCCCAAGCATAGAGTCCTGGGATTTGACCTCTCAGCCTTCTGGCAACCCATAGTGCATAACTTAAACCACTCAGGACATATTTTCAAACTTGTGTTTAACTCTACTCGGTTGTGGAAATAAACACTGGATGACTAACAGCTATTACTGTAGATTTATTGGTTCATCTTTGAGGTAGATTAAAGCTTTGGAATACTTTGAGGTAGATAAAAGCATTTCATTCTGCTCAGCTGGTGGAAAAGCATCCTACACAATATGACCCAGATAACACATTTACTTAAGCATTTAATAATGATGTATAATAACATTGCATGTAAACAGCATAATGTTGTGTAGATGAATGCTGGCAGAACACCATGGCTGCTATTTAAGTGTAGCCTAAACATGTGTCACCTTATTTTTGAAACTATATCGATTTAATTTCAGCATAATGATGCATGGTCTGGCATTTTACCTCTTTAAAGCAAGAAACATACTGACTACTGACAATTGTGCCAATCAAAAAGATGCCATCTGTTGGATTTTTTTTTTTTTTTTTTTTTGTATACAGCTTGTGTGTTACTATATTGGTGATGATCATTTGCCTGAGCATATGCCTTATTATGAAGGCAGAAAAGGAAGTGCACAATCAGCTGAGCCATTGTAGCCATGATAGAGACTTCTCCAGCTCACATACAACAGTGAGCTTTGACTTCTTCCCTCACTTTAATTTTCCTTCCTTTTATTTATATTTATTTGGTTTTGAACTATGGAATTAAGTGGAGTTGGTGCCTTTTTTTTCTGAACTGACGATACTCAATGCAACAGACTTGATTGGCCTAAGTCAACTGTGGTATTATTAGTTTCTTAAGCAAGTATAAATTCAAATGTGTGCGAGTGTGTTCACCTACTGTATATACTGCCCTGGAGTGGGTCTGTGTGTGTGTGTTCCAGTGGTCGAAGCTGCAGCAATGCGTGCCATTTCCCTGTCGTTGGGGGACACGAGGTCCTGGAAGGCAACATGAGTGGCAGTAACAGCGTTTCTCCGTTCCAGCCTGGCCCATCTCTCACTGCATTGGCTGCAGCTCTGACGCAGATAGCCCCCCTTTTCCACCCTTCCTCTCCTCCCTCCCCCACTCCTTTTTTTTTCATCCTTTTTTTCTCTTGCTGGCTTAGATGGGTTTTTGATTCATGTGCTTTCTGCACTTCCTCCCACTGCAACGTTCACCTCTGCTTGAGAGCAGCGTTTTTTTTGTGCCTTTCCTTTTCTCTTTCATTCATCTATTTATTTCTCTTCAAATCCTCGACCCTCTTTCTTTCTACACCACGGGCCAAATCTTTCTTTCTCTCTGTTTGTCCTGTACTCATCTCTTGCTTAGGGTTAAATCAGAAATGTCCATGACATTTTGTTTCTTGGCGGTCCTGAATAGACCATACAAGACATCTTGGGCCTAAAATATTGATGCTTGGAAAAAGGCAAAAGCAGAAACGTCATTGCAACAATTACATGCATAATTGTTATTTATGTAAAATACCTATGGTAACTTACATGAGGCGTACATTTTGTGTGTTGCACCAAGGTCTTTGCTGTTTTTCTTTTTTTTTTGGTAACCACAGAATAACAGAGCCTAATATGGCGTGTCCCCCCCCCTTTCTCATTATGGCACCTTCTGCTCACATGCTCTTTACAACACACACATGTAGTGCTTTAACGTTGACTCAGCGTCACTCTAATGTCCATATGCATCACTAGTACGTCAGACCCATTTACCCACTCAATATTTTACCACATTTCAAAAGGCTCCATTTAATTAGAGCCTTTTTTCTTCACTGTAAAAACAAAACTGGCTTGTTCACATATGACAGTTCACTAGTGCAGTTATAGAGAAGCAATAGTTTAACTATTAAAATGGTTCAAATTAAAACGAGGATTTCTTTCTGCTCATAAGGCAACATGTGCATGGAGAACTGTTCATACAATTTGGTCATTTAATTTATATGGCAGAATGGTAGAGTTTCCCATGTGAAAAGCAGATGCTATGCGATTGACTTCTAACAGGCAGCGCTGTAGCTGAAATAGTTGCAAGCAGCGCTGTGAGCACAAGCATAACTTTGCCGAGCCCCAAGGGATCAGTTTTTTTCATGCGCCTGTCTCTGACGTCAATGCTCTGGCTGTCCTGTGGATCGTCACAGCAGACGCTGAGAGAAAAAGAGAGAGAGAATGAGAGAGAGAATGTGTGCATGTATGTGTGTGTTTGAGAGTGTACAAAGAGTGCAGTCTGCACTGTAACCTGCTGCAAACGCATATCGTATTGAAGAGATAAATTTTGTTACAGAGCAATAGGTGTGTGTTTTATTTGGGAGTGTACTGTATGTGCCTTTGTGCTGGGGTGGGACAGCACAGTGACAAAGCATTCGGGTGGCACTTAAAACCAGTTGCTTGATGCTGAGGTCTCTCAGCCTTTGACGTTCATTGCATAAAACACACAGTGATGAGGAAATTTAAGGTAAGCATGATGGATCACAGCAGCTGAATAGGATCAAATAGAGAAATGTCATTACACATCTCACCAAGTGTTTTTTTTTTTCCCAACATCATCACCGCAGGACAGAAATTAGTTATTTGAAACACTGTGAAAATCCTAATTAAGCTGTTCCACTAACATTAGAGCATGTGCATGTAAACGCAACTGTTTCTAAATATTGGTGTGACTTTCAATGTTTAGCGTGAACATTTAAGTCATTCGAGAGGGCTTTATCAATTCTATGGCTGATCAGTCACCTTGACGTACTACAATAACCTGATCACTGATATAATAACTCTTCTGCCGTAAATAGAGCTAGATTTCCAACACATTTATGTTATGTCGTTTTTAAAGGGAGACATAAACATGAAGGCATTTTACCTGCTATTTACTTATTAAACTTGGTATTGAGTACCCTTTATTTATAGGACAGCAATAATGACAATGAAGCTGTAGTTTCCAAAAACAACGCATTTCGTAACATTCATCTTGCAACCCAAATCCGTAGCAGTGTTATGGTGCTGAGCCAACATACAGCTTACAGATTTGCTTTATTTGTGCTTTATCTACTATGAAATGTTGCAGTGGTGCAATCATTAGTTTCTTGAGGACAGTGAAACATATAGTAGCATGGTTCTGGAGAACTGTGGCCATGATCATGTATTCGTAATAATTATAAATGTGGAATTGGAAATGAGTTTTGATCTCAGATTGATTTCCTCAAGTCAAAACCTCTGGCTTATTTTTAATTTTTTTGTGATAGATAAGTTTCATTATGGTGCCACTCTCAATTAATACAAGTATTCTAGACAGTCAGAACAGAATTGCTTCTTCTTACTCACTCTGTGCTTCTTGGAAGTAAGTTGCTAACAAATGAGGAAATCTTTCTCAACTAACAAACAGCACTATCGGCATCTGCATCTGTTTGTAGCTTCAATATCTGTATCTATATCTATATTCGGATACATCTCCGCAGCGAAAGTGGCATAAGTGAAACATGAACCTCGACCATTATGCCCGAAGAAACACTGGAAGACACAGGGGAAGAAACCCAGAGGTAGAAATGCCTACAATGGCAGCATGGTCTGTAAATTCTGGCTCTGATAGTTCCTCAAGATCAACTAAAAAAAACTAGTTAATATTTCCTCTCAACTAAAAATGAGCATCCCAGTGCAGACCTCTAGGGTCAACAAGATTCCCGGCAAATTTTCCTGGCATGCTCTCTAAAGAAAAGAGCATAGTGCACCTACTGTTCATATCTGTATTTTCTGTTTAGAATATATTATCCGTTCATTCGGAATAATCGGGATTCATGCCTACTGTACACAGAGCAAATTGGTAGGAAAAAATATCAAGCCTGGGGATCTACTTTCCAGGGCATTATTGAAGGACAATATACAATCCATGCCCCTCACTTTCACAATTATCTGCATTCATCTGCACTGTATTTACCAATTTATTTACTTATTTCGTTCAACGTTCTCACCACTACTATGGACCGATGTTGGTTTGGACAGCATTTTATTTAACCCTTGAAACTTGAACGTTATCTCTTGCAACATTACCACTTAAGACAAATGACAGACTCAATGTATATGAACCGTTCCTGAGATTAAGGCAGGGTAGAAGTTGATTTCATTTCTGCAATGTGAACTTGACTCTCATTGCCCTGACTTGTTATAATTTTGATGAAGTTGTCATGAGATCAGGTTCTCTTTAATAGCTTTGAATTTGAAATTTGAGAAAATATTATGTGGAGAGTCAGATTAAATGAGTGGCAAACTTATGCATTTAAAGCCTTTTTTTTTCTTGGGGGGTTCAGTCACGCCAGCTCACAAGAGCTTTACAAGCAAGCTTAGAGTCTATGAGTCAATAATATGTATTCTAAATGTGGACAACGGCCATGTCTGGATACAACTCGGATAGTTCCACCCCAGTTCAACAAGTTTTAATAACGGTATTCAAATTAAACATAATCTAAATTATCATCATCATTCAGGTTATGAGTATATAGGAAATTTGAATCTGTAAGTACTCAGTGGAAACAAATCAAAGTAAGATACAAAACCAGGAAGTAGAATAAAATCTATTACACAAGAGCTGGTCAGATGTGTTTAGCTTGAGGACCTACTTATAAAGGTAATGCTAATAATTCCCATTGCTCTAAAAAAAAAAAAAAAAAAAAAAAAGACCAAACAAAACCAGTGTCTTTACAACCTCATGAATTTCAGAACTATGTATTGTTGTTCTATACATCCAGCATAGTGTATGCATCAATCGGATAACCGGATAGCTATTTTGCATCATTGTAATACTATTAGCAAAACAGTGGAACTTGAGAAGCACTGAGATATTGCTTTTTCTCCCCCTATTCTTAACTGACCAATCAGCAGGCTTCTTGTGACTAAAGATCTACTAGCACAGGAGATGTGAATATCACAGGCATTATTTGTGGGGGACAAATTACGCAAATATCACTGAGTTTATGGACGGGTTAACCTGTAAAAATCTGTTGTCACTATGAAAGATCATGCATTACATATTGCTTAATAATTTATAGACTTTCCATTAAATAGAGCTTTGTTGAAGAGATGTGTGGTTTAATGGCAGACAGAAACTCACAATTGCAAATCAACTTGTAGCTTTACTGTTGTTAGCAGTAAAATGAAGTTTTTCTTGGTCTTTATGTATTTTCTTTGAATTATAAACCAGCACTCCATAATGGTTTTATATTATATTTTTTATTGAACTTCCTGAGTGACTCTAGCATCTGCAAATTGTGGAGTCAGTCTATCAGTGAATGGTCTCCTTTTGGCCTAAATACACTGTAAGCAGTTTGTTTCATCAGCCATGGAAAAACTAATACACTTTAAAGATTACATTATTACATTACATTCTTCATATCAAAGCTGTAATAATGATAATACAATACATAGAGAACTGAACTAAATGATCTAATGTTGGATGCTAAGCCATTAAAGACAACACCATGTGTTAAGATCTGAAGCATGTGGCGTTACAAAAGAAAACTCGGAAATGGTGAGCATTCATATGTTTTCACATATGTTTCAATTTCAAACGAGTGAAATCTCTCCTTTAAAATCTGCATTCTTGAATAATATGGATTAGGTGAGTAAGGCTGTGGTATTTATTTGTGAGAAACAATGAAAGCATGCTCTTTGTGGTTTAGACATGGACTGTTGAACAGTATTATCTTCCAAGCTCTAAGTCTGAGAAGTCATTTAACCAAATGACATAAAAGCGATCCTTATAAACCGAGTTAATTTATAAATTAGATTGTGTTGTGCAGGATTTGGACTGTTACTTGATGAAATAACTGAGACATCCTTGCAGTATTTGACACAACATGCAATATTCCTTGAACTTGCTTCCTGTGGAGCAAAAAAATACAAAGAGTCTTACAAATCATAACAAAAAGAATTGGAACGGGGCAACTATGCAGTCTTGGGCTCACGGTCTTGTCACAAATGCTTACTTCACCGCTAACGCAGGCACATAGGCACAGCAATAGTTATTGGATTATAAATTACTTCCATATGTTCCAACGACCCATCCCCCATCAAACACTCATCCCTATTCTACTTCAAACCAGGCTCCAAACTCATTCAGTGAGGCACGACCTCTAGGAGCATCTCTACTTTAGAAAATGTCTTTGGGTGAAGGTATAATGTGAAGTCCATACAGCCATACAAACAGACAAGCTACTGAAAACATTATTTAGGATTTTTCATTAAACCTGAAGGATGTCTGAAATACTTAAACAGCAAGTAAGGTGGTAAACAAATTAAAGTGAATATTGTTAATAGTGTGGTCTTTAGCACTGTCGCCTCACAGCAAGAAGGTCCTGGGTTCGATCCCCGGGTCACCCGGGGTGCCTTTCTGTGTGGAGTT
>JAQQZX010000039.1:24061784-24084447 GCA_030068355.1 Notoglanidium maculatum
AGATGCTGGGATTGGCTCCAGCTTCCCCGCGACCCAGACGGATAAAGCGGTATAGATGATGGATGGATGGATGGATTACTCATACTGATATTTTCACATCAACGTACTCTGCACATTATGACATAAAGCCATGTAGTGCTTAACCGTTAAACTGTGACTTCTTTGCATTTAACAACTGTGAGAAAGTGGTTTTTTTGTGACAGAAGAGAATTTACCTACAACTGTGGCTTGGGGTGTAATGATACGGCATACTGTATTGTATTGTTTGATACGAGACTCTTGATTTGATACTAATGCACAGCTTTTGCTTCATTATAGGCTGGTAAGAGTCTGAATGGATCCCACAAACACTGCCATTATCAAATTTAAATTATATTTATTTTTCATAATGATTTTTTTTTAAATCAGTTGAAAATATACACTTAAGGCACATATTCAGGCAATGCTTATTTTTGCTATAGTGAAAATGTATTATATTGAGGCACCGCCTTATATATTATAATCATATAGAATTTGTATGACTATATAGAATATTCTTTGTATTCAATTCTTGATGGGGCAGAAGTCATTTGTCATTGCACTTGGTTTGCTTGGTTGGTCAGTGCTGGCATCATGACCTAATTTTACTCCAGTGGAATCTCCACTGTAGTTTGTTTCACTCTAGTCACCATGCATGGGGTTCTAATTAAAATTCTGCACAAAAAAAAGTTCTGGCAATCCATGCATACCTGCACATTCATGCAGTTAGCTAATAAGCCAATCATGTGGCAACAGCACAACGCAGTGCAAATATAATGCAGATCAAGTTCAATGTTCACATCAAGATGAAGAAAAAGTGTGATCTTTGTGACTTTGTGACTGTGGCATGGTTGTTGGTGCCATAGGGGCTGGTTTGAGAATTTCAGAAATTGCTGATCTAATGGGATTCGTGTTCTAGGCTGTCAGGAGTGGAACCCAACGTGGTCTTCTGCTGTTGTAGCTCATCCACCTCAAAGTTAAATGTTTTGTGTATGCTGAGATGCTTTTCTTGATGACCACGGTTGTAAAGAGTCATTATATGTACTATGTGCTTCCTGGCAGCTTGAAGCAATCTAACCATTTTCCTCTAACTTCTCTTATCAACAAGGGTTTTCCACCCACAGGACTGTCGCTCACTCAATTGTCATTTTTTTGCACCATTCTGTGTAAACTCTAGAGACAGTTCTGTGTGAAATTCCCAGGAGATCAGCAGTTTATGAAATACTCAAAGCAGCCCATCTGGCACCATCAACCATCACATTTTTTCTTCATTCTTATGTTTGATGTGAACATTAATTGAAGCACTGGACCTGTATCTGCATAAATGTATGCATTGTGCTGCTGCCTCATGATTGGCTGATTGGATAACTGCATGAATGTGCAGGTGTTAAGGTGATCCTAATTACGTGGAATTGAATTGAAGTACTTACTTCATGATCCATGTTTGAGTTATTTACTACATATTCCTATTTGTTTGCTACTTATAATGTGCTCTGCCATTGAATTCACTCTAAAAATGATTTCTGTCACTGCGTTTGTCCATGAGAATCCACGATTAGTCCTCAATGTCCAGAATGTCTTTTTGCTGTTTTATTTGATGGTCAGAAACGAATGCTAATGTTTAGAAGCATTGGACATAACGGAAACATGGCTTGGCGAAGCCTAAACAGAGGAAGATGACATCATAACCACCGTCTCGCAGACGAATCCTCCTTATGAGGCTCCGCACAAGGTGCTTAATAATAGAAGAAGGAGGTATGTGACATAAAAGAGGAAAAATGGCTCTTTTAAGTCACATTTGACAAAAGCTTGCCTGACATTTTCGGCTTTAGGTTTTCTTAATGCATTGGCCCTGAGCAGCGGTGCGTTCCCACCCACATGTGGTGGCGCAGTTTGTCATAGAGAAGCTTCCTCCACACATGATTATTACCTTGTCTTTCTATTTTTTTTTTTTTTAGCAAATCTGCAGACGATGGTGTTGTCATATTCCAAAGGCAATGAGAGGCTGAATTAGAAAACCTGTTTTAATACAACATTTAAGCAGCTTGATTTTTTGGTCATTTTTCATGCTCTGTTCTGATGAATTTGTCAGATTATTGCATTGCATTCTGTGCAACATGAAACTCTGTTAAAGTATTTGACAAATGTTTCCCTCTTTGTTTTTTGCAAACTCACTTTCTGTGTCAATCATGCTGTTTCACTAGGGGCTGATGGGAAACCAAATAGCTGTTAAGTCAGAAATGTGCTTTGTGGAATGTATTCTGAATTTATATGGACATTGCGACGTTTAGTGTAAAAATGCAAGTGGTCCTATAAGGAGAGAGAGAGAAGAGATGGATAACTAAGCAATAAAATGTTCTAAAGTTATGACTTACAGGTTTTAGGACTATTCAACATGTTCGCATAAGAACTGATAAAAGTCAACGCATATGAAATGTTACTAATATATCTGGGATCACAGTCACAGCTTTTGTTGACATTCCAATAGATTTGCGCTTTCTTATCGGATTTCCTCTGACTTTTGCATAAGAACAGGTTGCCCTGTTAATATGCAGACATGCGCCGTTCACTCAAAACTCAGAAAAAGACACTTAACGTGTAAGAAAGGTAAAAGTGTGCTTTCAAATGAAATATATAGGTTTAAGTTTAACCGAATGTAAATAGTTGTGTAAATATAAGCTACTCCTTTATCTGTAAACAGTGACTGACTGGACATTGAAAAAAAGTGTTATTTTAAAAGTTTCTCCCTTATTGATATGTTGTTATCAAAACCTCAGCAAAATTCTGTCTTGTGATATAAATCATCTGTCATGATACGACATTTGTGCCATGTCACCCAGCAGCTCACATACCTTTTTTTGTAATGGATACGAAAAATGATTGTGTAAAGTATCATTTTGCCACCATCCCAAAGCTCATTTCAGATTCATCATGATGCTGATGTGCCAATACACGTGCACAATACACACCACATCTGTTCTCATGCTATTCTGCACCCAGTTACCTTACTACAAGAAACTTGGGATCAGTTCTGTTACAGGTTATCTGTAATATAAGCTTCAGATATGGTTCAGGTGGTTAGCAGTCTTTTGAAGGGTTCCTGGAGCCAAATTTACATATGTAGTAGTACAGTTTCTGGGTCACTTCCTGTATAAATTAGCTGACAAAACACCTTTTGCACTAGATGAGTTTATCCACCGAGACTGAACTGCTCAGATTTAAGAAACATCTTAATGTTTTGTGAGCCGTGTGCGGGCCTGAAAGACGTCAGTAGGACGTCAAAAAAAATGACACAGGAAATCCTTTGAGTAAACCTCAAAGTTTAAAAAAACACGACTCGTGGTACAGAAACCAAACGCATGTGATAATTACAAAGGACTGTATGGCAAACGTCTGCGTGTTTAAATAACCAAGTGCAGTTTCTCATGCAAGCAAAGGCAGATTGATAACATGGCCAAAGTGTGTGAGTTCTGGTTTATCATCACAGTGTAATAATCAATGAGTCTAATTGCAAGATAATTTAACGCCACAAGATGGATGGGCCTTCACTAGTAAGCCATTCACTAGCACTAGTTAGCCTTTCTGTGATAAAGCATGTTTTGATTTTACAAATAAACACTTATAAATTGCTGTTTTCATGTAGCGTGCATGCAGGAGGGGATATCATGTTAAAACTGCACTATTTTGTTCCTGATATCCCCCCATCACAGCTGGAATCGCATGATATTCCTGCAGAATCATTTCTATGCAGTGTTGAACATGGGCAAATACAACATGGACTATGCATAAAAAATTGGTCAGGATTTTGGGTGATTTTGACCTGTTTGGTGTGTAACCTGTGCACATAAATTATTTATATAAGTTATTTGAAATAATGACATTTCAATTCATTTCAGACTCAACCAAATTTACTGGCTTTACTTATGCACGCTCTCTCTCTCTCACACTCTCACACACACACACACACACACATACACACATGGAATTTGGTTGTGACAGTTGGTGACTACAGAAAATGTACATATAATTTACAGACTACACAATATACAAGCAAAATACATAAAAGGCGAATAATAGACTACACAAAAGCAGTTCCATTACAATTTACATTTCAATGTAGGTTTAAATATTTAATAATGTAGCATTGGAAAATTACATTGGAAGACAAGGTGTACATTCTGTTAGCAAAAATATGAAAAGTAATAATTAAAAAAAAAATGTCGCACTCTCTCTCTCACACTCACACACACACACACACACACACACACACACACACGGGCTGACGCGTGCTGACGTAAAGAGCGCATCAGAGCGCCTGCCGCAGCACATAGCAAACAGTTTGACTTCTACTTATGGCTGCGTTTAATCGCGCTCATATGGGTGTGGCGAGCAGGAATGTGCTTTTATGGCCACCTTGTGTTCATTCATTCACCGCAGCGGTGTCGCTCAGTAAAATGCCTCCATTATAATAATGCCTGCCTATCGGTTTGATCGTGCCGTGGGCGATTTCCGTTTAGCAGAGAGCACACAAGGAAGAAAACGCAAGAAATGTAGGGTTTGGGGTTTTTTTCCTTGCGCAAAGCATGAAACGTGTCCGTGTTTGTTCTCGCCTTCATTCCGAGCTCCTATAATAAAAACAACACGTCAAACCCAGTGAAATTACTCCCATCACGCCCCCACTAGACCCCCGACTCCAGGGAAAACACAACACACACACACACACACACACACACACACACACACACACACACACACACACACGGAGACAACTTTCGCGTCTACGCCAGTCTGTCCGCTCACGGCGTGCGACCAAGAGCTCCTTTTTAACGCTCTGTTGTTATTGTTATTATTATTTTTTTCCTTCTTCTACCGCGGACACCCAGGAAGCGAGGAGGAGTGTGGACCTCGCTGCTTTTACATCAGCAGGAGTTTTGTGGTCCTGTTCCGGCTCGTGCGAGTGAGAAACAGGAGGACGCGGAGACACGAGGTATCTATCGCTCGCGCGCTTCACCGTTTCCGGCATTCCCCTCCTCCTCCTCCTCCTCCTCCTCCTTCTCCTCCTCCTTTTCTTCTTCACGAGGAGCCGGCTCGGACTGCGGATTGTCCGCTTCCTTCTCCGTTTGGCTTGATGAGCCGCCGGACTCTGCTGCCTTCAGCAAGACTTTTCAGTACAGCTTTTTTTTTTTTTTAATCCTCTTCTTCTTCTCCTCCTCCTCCTCCTCATCCTCTCCCGTTCTGTCGCGCTTTCCAGTCCGACATGGAAGATGGGCCGCCTTCGACAAGCTGCTTCAGAAGGCTCGCGGACTGTTTTCTCGGCTCAAGTAGGTACATTTCGGTTTATTCTTTCCCCTCTTTCCCCATTCCCTGGCGAGCTCGCGCCGTTCGGTGTTGGAAAATCCAGCTTTCGTTCTTGTGCTGGCGTTTTGCTTCTTGTTTGCAAACTTTTGTGCGTGGCATTTTAGTGCTCAAACTTCTAACGCGCGAGCTTTTTTTTTTCTTTTTCTTTTTCTTTTTAAATAAGAAAGTTCCCTATGCAGGTTCATGAAGATAGCCTGCGGCACGTGGCTGTCATGTAGCTATCACTGTAGTCATCGTTTAACACGATTTGTAAGTTGCTGTTCAGTGTTTCTAGAGGAGCTGCAGTGAGACAAGTGACTGCAATGCAAACAAGACCAGCATTTATTTTCTGCGCGCACCGTGCTCTGTGATTTACAGCCAAGAACAAGAAAAATAAACTTTAATGTTAAGGCGTCCAGTAAGCACTAGAAATACCATCAGTCACCTGTGTTTTCATTTGTGAGCTGCTTTTCACTCTGGAGCACTAGATTTCAGTGCATTTGTATCACTGACCAGATTTGTTTGTTTGTTTATTGACTTAACAACACGCCTAATGCATCTAGTTAGTTTCCAAGTTGTAAATGCATGTCCTGAATTGTGTTCCTAATCCTTGCTTTGGTATAGACCTAATTTAAGTTGCCATCAGCACTATTTTGACAGCAATGTATCTGTCCAGAAGCTTCACATCCTCAGGCACCACCTGGTTTGTTTACCTGGTTGCCAGTAGGCCCATCTTTGTTTGCTGCATGCTAAAAACAAGTTTCCTCTGAAACACACAAGTTGCAGATTTGTCAGTCAGTGCAGGATGATGTAGGGTTTGTTTTGTTTTTGTTTTAATCTTAGGTCTCTGTGAAAAGTTGAATGAGCTCTTTTCATACATAACCGGCCTGTGTGCTTTCTTTGCCATCCACTAAGTGGTAAATCCTTCAAATAATTATCACCGCACATGAAAAGATCCTATGTGTAAAACTGGAAGGTAAGCTATGTTTTAATACACAGCTTTTCAATTCGGTGGCATGCGGTTTTGCAGATTTCAGTACATCACTGAGAGCACACTTTTCTGTAAAAACAGGCTACGCATCATACAAAATTTGTTCTTCTTTCTTCAGTGATGTTTTAGTAATATTGCGGTACAGCAGGTGCAGTTCATATGCGGCCAGTATTCGAGATAGATTTAATCATGTTGTGTTATCTTCAATACATTGTTTTATCTGAGCTTAGCATGCCGGCGTGTTTAAACTGAACACGGCCTATTCAGTATCACTCGACAAGTCCGTGCTTTATTCATGCGAGCTGCTTTGATAATCGGTGATTGCGTTGGTGTACACGGCCAGTTGAAACTTTTTGAACTCCTGGAGTTTGATTTGTTAAAGTTTAATCACTCTGATTTCCAGCT
This sequence comes from Notoglanidium maculatum, assembly GCA_030068355.1. Taxonomy (NCBI): domain Eukaryota; kingdom Metazoa; phylum Chordata; class Actinopteri; order Siluriformes; family Auchenoglanididae; genus Notoglanidium; species Notoglanidium maculatum. The sequence goes on from JAQQZX010000039.1 coordinate 24,068,536, forward strand.
CAAACAGTATAATACCGAATAACAATTAATTAAATAAACCTAAATATTTGAGGATCTTGTTAGCTGCCCGCTCTCCTAACGAGAAAGGCAGGTGCCCTTGAAGGTTAAATATGTGTAGTCTATAGGTAAGTGACTCTCAGTTCTGTAATTACCCGTAAAATCAAAATGTGGTGTGCTACAGGTGCAGGATTAGAGTGGTAATGATTTTAAACTTATCTGATTAGATTAGATCTGTCCTGTTCCAGTAAAATAAATTCCCACAGTTCAATGAACATTTAATGTAATAATAAACATTTCTTGATTGACTCCTCATTAGAAAAGCAGCTCAAACTGAGCAAAAATACTGTAAAGACAACTGAACAAACGTTGAGTTTTCTCAAACTTTGTTTTTTTTTAATATTTAATTAATTTGCCCTCTCTGGTCTGATTAAAGATGTGGTTCGTTCAAAAGAAAAGGGAAAAAGTTGATGAGAAAAACAGAATGCTTAAAGTCTTTTGGACCACGAAGAGTGTGTTTATTCTAATGGTTAAGCGCTAAAAGGTGGCTGTTTTTTTGTTTAATATGCAGGACTTTACTGCAGTGTATATATTTTAATAAAAGTTTCTTTTGCGGTTACAACGACAGGTGATCGTCAGCAGTCTTCATGTAGGATACTTGCAGCACATTTGTGGTTTACCACAGTATGATTTGCGTCACAGCACTTTGAAGACTCAAAGGTGTAACTGTTTTGTAAGGTTTGCTTTGTATATAATGATCAGATAGTGAGAGCACAGGAACAAAGCCACTTTCAAATTGTCAACATTTTTCTACTTAACTGCGCTGATCATGTTTCAAGGGAAGCACAAAATGAATACCCACATTAAATAATGTTTCTGTGAGTCATATTTAATGGTCTAACTGTATTATATGAAAACATTGTAAATAAATACTTTCTGTAAAGTAGAGAATGTTCCTAAGCAATATGTATCTCGTCCTAATAAGACAGCTTCAGTGCATCAGTAGCTTTTATTAACATTATCTGTGCTTAATATATTTTGGCTCCTTTCAGTACCTTCATCAGCTCTAATTTATGTCATAGACATAATGCCTTTCAGGACATGGCAGAATATAAATGATGATGTATTGGTCCTACTGAATAAAGAAATTGCTGAGTTAAACTTGATCAGGGTCGAAATCTTGACTTGACATTTACACTAGCTTTTTGTCTTTTCGTTTATTCTGCTTAACATACTACTTGGCCTAAAATACTGGTTTAACCTGCACAATAAGCTACCCAGTTCACTTTTGTATCATTAGAACCAGTTAATAACTTGTTGACATGAAATGAAAGGAAGACTAGCAGTGATGTCATGATCAAAGTTGCGACTGTCTGATATAATGAATATGACGCAGGGACGTCAATCAATTGGCAAAGTAAGGACAAGCAGGTAAAACAGTGACTGAGTCACTGCATGTGAATGACTGTGAAATGAAATGTACAGGTTCATCATAATGGTGAATGTTTTTAAATCAAAGGGCACATCCAAGGACATGAATATACCGTATGTAAAACTTATGCTCAGACTTCACTCACACTGACGTGGATAACTGGGCAGTATGTGTGATTTTAATGTGTTGTGGTCAATGTTTATATAGCGAATGTGAGTTATCTTACCTACTATAGCATGGCTATGTTGACCAGCTTTTAAAAGTGAAGGTTTTGCATGCTTCGTTTCATCATTAAGTGAATGATGTGAAAATACCTGGCACATGAAACCTCTCATAAATCGAACACGTGTGTGCTTCGAGCCATCATTTCTGAGGTCTTGGCATTTTTGATCATCTGAATTCAGTGCTACTGAGTGGACCCAATCGTTAAAGTTGTCCCCATCGAGACATTTATGTGTCTCTCTTTCCTCAGTTAGCCATTTAATCTTTTCGGAAAATAATACATGAAGTCAATTATTTGCTTGAATAAAATAAAGAATAAACGCATACAGCGCACTGTGCTGTTTCAGTAGGTGTCTCAGCCCTGTATTGGAGAGGTGGCCTTATGTATGTTTTATTCGACAGACGCTAACAAGCTGCCAATCCCGAGATGAAATGACTCTTAAAACTGTAAAGTGATCCTACAAAACGAAGATGTTTACATTGAAAGTGATCGTTAAAACATCTTTCCATTGCTTTGAAAAAATATTGCTGTGAATAATTTATATTGGGGGAAAAAATCTATCCTGAATAATGAATGAATAGTTTACATGACATCTGTTGGGTGATCAGCATTGAAAACTGGTTTTGAAACAATACAAAAACATGATGGTTTTTGCCTATATTTGACAATTTCATTAGTAAATAAATAGTCGTTCGAAACAACTTGCAAAAAAAATCCGGTAATATGTAAATATTTATCCGTAATGAGTGGCATCACGTACATGATGCTTTTTATGTAAGTACATATACTTGCTGTATGTATGCATGGAAAGAACAGAGAACAAAGAGCTGGTGCTAAATTAACCATGAAATAATTACACTTTATTAGAAATCTTCATTCATTACACCTGATAATTCATGCAGTTATCCAGATCAGCCAGTCACGTAACAGCAGTGTAATGCATAAAATCAGGTAGGCACAGGTTAAAGAGCGTCAGTTAATATTCACATCAACCATCAGAATGAGGAGACATGTGATCTTGGTGACTTTGACCGTGGCATGGTTGTTCGTTTCAGATGGGCTGGTTCGAGTGTAGAGATTCGTGCAAAAATCCCAAAACATCCAGCTTGCAAGCCCGCTGCCATTCCCACCTGTTTGTGCAGAAGTTTTGACTAATCTAACAAGGCCTCGGCAGTTATTCATTTTGTTTGTACCTGCTTGCGGTATTTTCTATAGAACTTAGTCGGTTCTGTTTCTCAAAATATACACAAATTAATAATTCAAACCAGAATGACGCAAACCAGGACAAAGCAGTCACTTAGGATGAATGATTAAATGGTGTAAATATGTTGTATGGCGCCACGCGATCACCAAGTTAACTCATGTTAGTGAAGGTGTTCTTTTTTTTTTCTTTTTTTTTTTTCCCTATGTGCATCATACAGTCCCTTATGAAAGTATTGGAAGTCAATTCTTTTGCTTTTATTATACACTGAAGGCATTTGGGTTTCAGATCAAAAGATGAATATGAGATGATGGGTCAGAATTTCAGCATTTGTTTCCTGGTATTTTATATCTAGACATGTTAAGTAACTTAGAATATGGCACCTTTGGTGACAGACCACCCAATTTTTGATAAGCAAAAGTATTCGAACAGATAGTCTTAAAGTAAATAACGCTTACTATTCGGTTGCATATCACTTGTTGCAATCATTGCATCAATCTGGAGACCCACTGATGTCACCAAACTGTTGCATTGTGTTGGTAGTATGTTTGGGTCCTTGTCTTACTACATGAAGAAGTCCTTCCTAATTAGATTGAATGCATTTTTCTGTAAATTGGCAGACAGAATGTTTCTGTAAACTTCTGAGTTCTGACTTCATGAGTTTCATCGTCAATAAAGATTAGTGAGCCCGTTCCAGAAGCTGCTACGCAAGCCCAAGCCATGACACTACCTCCATTGTGCTTGTCTGATGAGCTTGCATGTTTTGGATCATGAGCAGATTCTTTCTTTCTCCACACTTTGGCCTTTCCATCACTTTGGTAGAGGTTAATCTTGGTTCCAGAACTTTTGTGGCTCATCTTTGAATTTTTTTTGCAAATTCCGATCTCGCCTTCAGATAATTACTGCTGATGAGTGGTTTACATCTTGTGGTATGGCCTTTATATTTCTGCTACTGGACTCTTCTTTAAACAGTATATTGTGACACCTTGACCCCTACCCTTTAGGTCGGTTGTTAGGTTTTGCTTCATAACTCTTGCAACATTTGTCATCAACTGCTGCTGTTTTCCTCGGACGACCTGTTTTATTTGTGGTTGTTAGTACACCAGTGGTTTCTTTCTACTTTAGGACATTTCATATTGTTCTAGTCGCTATGACCAATGCTTGTGCAGTGGCTCTGATATATATTTGACCTCTTTTCTCATCTTCAAAATGGTTCGCTTTTCTCCCGTAAGCAACTTCGTGGTCTTCGTGTTGGTTTATCCTTTTTAACAACAAATGCCGTCTTCACATGCAGAAACCAGTGCTCAAACCAAGAATAGACAGTAAGAGCTATTTGTAACAGTCTAATTGTAACAATCACTCTAAAAGGGCACAGATGGACAATAAGAAACATTGGCCATTCACACGCTCCATTATTTTTGATCACTTGAAAAATATGTCGGTTCAAACAAAAGGTGCCATATTTTAAGTTGTTATAGATAAGATGTGAAATGAAAGCTGAAATTCTGACCCATCACCTGATGTGCATCTTTTGATCCAAACCCAAGTGTCTTAAGTCTTGAATACATTTGCTGGGGGACTGTAAGTGACAGCCTGTATTATCTGAATGAAAGCTTTTTTCTTTTTCTTTTTTCCCCTTTTTTGTATTTTTGAGTCTGATGGGATTCCCAGTCCCAATGCAACCCTCTATCTATTTACAGCCCAAAATACTCACGATGTTTGGTTCACTTCCTGTAGTTGGGTTAATTCAGGCTGGAATTGCTTTCTCACTACAAAAAAACTGTTATGATCAGGTGCTTTAATATACACTCAAACGTGCTTGCTATGTTCTTGCATACCTAAATGAATCCTAAGCCAAGCAGAGTTCTTCAGATATGCACATGTAAAAACATGATTAATGTACAGTTTAGAAGACAGCCTGAAAAATTAAATGTGTGATGGTATTGTCCAATGTGTGAATCTTTTTTTTTTTTTTTTTTTTTTTTTTTTTAAACAAACCCTCTTTAGGAAGCGCTTTGTGTGGTACAGTAAATTTAATTAGGTGGAAATATTGCAGACTTATTTAAAAATAATTTTTGGTGTCATTTAATGCATTCTAGTTTTAGTTTACATGTCAAAATTAGCAGATTGTAGGAGTTTGATAAGACATCTAATACTAGTGGCAAACTTTTTTTAAACATTTAAAAAAAAAAATTTTTTTAAACATTTTATTCTATTTCAGTTTATGTATCTGTCTTATGAAAGAGAATAAAATAACACTTGACCCAGCACGTACTTTTTTACATGATGAACTAGAAGTACTGTGACAAAGTGTCAAACTAAGGCACTGGTGATAAATATTGTATATGTTGCTTTATGTAATAAATAAAATAATCCCCATGTTTTGGTAAAGTTTACATGGTAAAATTCCTTTCTGTGCACTTTACAGGAACAATAAGATTAATTAATAGCATCATATATATGTATTGAATATTGCCCTTGAATTGTGTTCCATAGTTTTGTACAGTACATTTACAAACGCATGATTTTCAGGATATGTTGGTTACATCAAACTGTCAGACAGGTACCTCTGCTCCACGCACAAGACAAGCTGACTTACAGTCGTGCGTGAAAGTTTGTGAACCCTTTAGAATGTTCTATATTTCTGCATAATGAGCTAAACCATCATCAGATATTCACAGAATCCTAAAACTATATAAAGAGAAGCCAGATACACAAATGAGACATAAATATTATATTTGGTCATTTATTTATTGAGGAAAATGATCCGATATTCCGTACCTGTGAGTGAAAAAAGTTTGTGAACCTCTAGGATTAACAGTTAATTTGAAGGTGAAGATGAGAATCAGGTGTGAGTGGGTGCCCTTTTTTATTTAAAGAATAGGGTTCTATTAAACTCTAATCTTTGCAACACTTTGTGGAATTTTATCATGGCACAAACAAAAGAGATTTCTGAGGACCTCAGAAAAAGAGCTACTGATGCTTATCACACTGAAAAAGGTTACAAAACCATCTCTAAATTGTTTTCTCCACCAATCCACAGTCCGACAGATTGTGTACAAATGAAAGAAATTCATGACCTTTATTACCCTCCCCAGGAGTGGTCGAGCAACAAAGGTTACTCCAAGACTAAGGCCCGCAATAGTCCGTGAGGTGGACAAGCTTGGAGAAATTGGAGAAAAATTTTGTGGAAGAATGAGAGCATTTTTTGGTTTAATGAGCAGTGTTGGGTCTGGAGAAAAGAAAAAAAAACTGCATTGCAGCATAGGAACCTTATCCCTTCTGTGAAACTTGGTGGTGGTAGTATCATGGTTTGGGCCTGTTTTGCTGCATCTGGGACAGGATAGCTTGCTATCATTGATGGAAAAATTAATTCTGAATTGTACCAGCAAATTCTAAAGGAAAATGTCAGGATAGCTGTCTCTGAACCGAATCTCGAGAGAAGGTTGGTCATGCAGCAGCACAATGACCTGAAATGACAAAGAAAGGACTTGAAGTGAGCAGTTTAGGTGAGGAAACCCACCAACATCCCAGAGTGGAGGCTTTCCTCTATGGAGGAATTGGCTAAAATTCCTCCAACCTGACCTTCAGGACTGATCAACAGTTACCAGAAACATTTAGTTTCAATTATTCCTATTCAAGGGAGTCACACGATACTGAAAGCAAAGGTTCACATGATTTTGCCACTTACAGATTTGTAATATTGCATCATATTTCTCAGTAAATAAGTGACCAAGTATAAAATTGTTGTCTCATTTGTTTGTGTTATTTACTCTTAGGACTTGTGTGAAAATCTGATGATGTTTTAGGCCATATTTATGTAGAAAATGTATGCCACCTTCTTCCATTGCTCTGTGGTCCAGGCCTGCTGCTCATATGGCTTTGTAGGTGCTTTTGGTGGTGGACGGGGTCAGCATGGGCAGTCATGGGACTGACTGGTCTGCGGCTACACAGCCCCATATGCAGCAAGCTGAAATGTGTTCTGACTCCTTTCTGTCAGAGTAAACTTTTAAGTTTTTCAGCAATATGTACTATATTAGCTCATCTGTGGGATCAGACCAGATGGGAAAGCCCTTGCTCCCTATGCATATCAGTAAGGTTTGGGCACTCGTGACCTGTCGCAGATTAACCAGTTGTCCTTTCTTGGACCATGTTTGGTAGGTTTGGGCACTCGTGACCTGTCGCAGATTAACCAGTTATCCTTTCTTGGACCATGTTTGGTAGGTTTGGGCACTCGTGACCTGTCGCAGATTAACCAGTTGTCCTTTCTTGGACCATGTTTGGTAGGTATTAACGACTACCTACCGGGAACACCCCACAAGACTTGCGGTGTTGGAGATGCTCGGACCCAATCGTCTAGCCATCGTCTGGCTCTTAGTCTCTCAGTCACTTAGATTCTAATCCTTGCCCATTTTCCCTGCTTCCAACACGTGAACTTGGAGAATTGCCTGTTCGCTTGCTGCCTAATATATCCCACCCCTTGACAGGTCGTCTATCATGTCACCTATCAGGGAATTTGATGTTATGGCTGATCACTGTATACACGTATAATCCTGTTTTGGTGTACCCTGGACTGAGGTCTGAGTACTAGGATGTGCAATTTTGGTATTAACTGCTCACTATGCGCATGTGACCCAACTTTGAATACAGCCCACAGTGAATAGGAAGGTATTTTGGATAGAGCTTCACTGTGTGAATTACTCCTAAGTGAAGACGATATTTAGCTACGAAATGACCACGAATGGTAATCTTCTTCCACCACAACCAGATTTATGTTTTGTGCTTTGTTGTAGTGTTCTCATTTATTATTTATCAGTGGTGGTTTTAACCACAGATGATGCAAGAACATTGAGCAGTGTTTCAGTTCATGTTCAGGAAAGCTCTGAAAATGGAAACTAACAGAATCAGCATCAGTCAGCATTTTGAAACTCTAGCCAGCTTCCACAATGAGTCCTGGGCCACACCCAGAATACACAGAAAGAAATGCATTTCCACTCCCACCCCCCAAAGGTTTTCATGCATCATTTTTTTTTTCCTTTTTGAATAATCCTTTTATAAGAAGGATTTAAATATGCATTTGTAAATTTCTCCAATGTATTCTCTTCGAACACTTCTTACAGCTGTTTTGTCATCACCATAATAAAATGAATTTCTCTTGTTTTAAAATGTGTACATTCAAATAATAAAGAGGGGAAATCAGTCACTTCTGTTCCTTGTTCCTCATTTATTCTATCACTTGTATAATTCTTCACTGCTATTCCAACTCATCTGTTCCTCTTTATCTCTTTGCAAACATGCTGTTTTACTGCGTAACAAGTCATACAATAACACATAGTGGGAATCACGCTCATTTTTTAAGCTACACTTTGACATTATCTTCAATAGGATTCATGGTACAGACACAGCTGAGCTCAGTGATGGGTAGAGACACAGATGAGAGCAGTACAAAACTGAATTTAAGAGGTCCATGCACAGGGTTATCCAAAGTTCAGTTTTTGTGCAATGCTCTATAGGTGAGCAATAAGCACATCTAATTATTCTCACAAGTAGTGAAATATAGAAGGAGGCATACATTTGTCCATGTCTAAAGACAAGGAACTGTATAAGAACTATCACAAAAGCTTCAAGCATAGAAGCAGTTGACTAGCAGTCAAGAGATGTAAACGTATGTGATGTCAGTCTTAGGGCCTAAACAGGTTATTTGCTTGTGCAAAACAGTAAGGCTGTGTACGTTCTGTGTAATGTAGAAGATGACTACAGAAGAGCAATAGGCAGAGGAATACAGTAATGTTAACCTCCAAAACCCCACATGGTACCTGTGACACAATGACACTGCCGAACCCCTTTCGTTAGTGAAAGCTATATTTTCCATATTTTTAGGCTAGGGGATCCATTGGCATGTCTGATTTATGTATGTTGGTCAAAAATGTGGGATTTGTTTTTGTTACACATGATATGCCTCCTGGTACCTGTGCCTTTATGAATGTATTGATGTACACATTCTCATTAAAACTAGCATTGCCTCAATAGCACTACCCATACCCCCCCTCTCCCAACTTGATGAAAAATAGTCAGCTACTACCATCTGGAACAATGGCCTGTGGTCCACTGTGGACATAAATGGCTGTACTGTAAGAAGTGGTCTGCAGTATGGCATCCTTCATGCATGTGGAACTACTATAGTGGAGCATGGTCTGAACAGAGGATGAAGGAGCAGTACAATATTAACAGAGAGTTAGAACTGCCTATTTAACGACCAGACATTCCTTTTTGATGGTGATGTACTTTGGCTCAAGCAAGGGGAGCTTTCGAATGATGTGTAGCAATGGGTGAACCTCCCCCTTCACCACCTGGGAATGCCTTCCCAGCCCTGTGTCCGATGCATTGGTCTGCAACACATTAAGGAGGGAAAAGTCCAGTGGCACTGGGTCAAATGCATAGTTGAATAAAAATGAACTATGACCTTGTAACGGTTCTTGCCAGTTGTCAGGTAATTTTGAGTTAGAGGTTGGGTGAATTTATCTACCAGTGCAAAATGTCTCAGATGGGAGCTGCTGTTACATAGACATTGTTGCCTTTCCTTGACCTTGATATTTGACCGTGTTTGGAGTTTTGCATGCAGGTCAAGGATGTACTGAATCTAATTTTGACTGGGTACTGGGCCATCCTCCCAGTATCCTTTAATCACTTCCAACACACACATGGGTCTCCACCAGAGCCTGTCTTTACATTCACTCCTGCTTGATCCTAGTCATGCAACATACAAGGAAGTGTGTTTGCTGCCAAAGCTGTGAAAACCTCACACTGCTTTACTGGCCAGGACCCACCCAGTTTGCCTGTAATTGAACAAACAATGGGCGTTCTCAAAATTACCGTGTGGAAATGGTGAGGACTCGATGCTACCTATCTTCTATGCTTTTGCACCATGAATACACCTCACCATAACTGTAAACACCTTTCCAATACCTTGTCTTGAATCAGGCTTTGGTGGATAAGGGCCTGCTTGCATCTTGAATCTACCAAGGCTTCACTGCCCCATAAGTCTTTTTTTGGGGGTGCTGGTCAGTGGCGTTCTCAGGGTGGGGCTGGAGTTCAGAGTTCTCTGGGACTTGCGGTCCTTGTTCAGATGGATGACTTTAGCCAGTGTCAGGATGGTGGCACTGGACCCACTTTGAGGTACCAGTTGGGAGTCAGGTGATAACTGCTCCAGCACCATCCCTTTCGATGGACTTTTCCATTCGTTTGAATGAAGCATAATCCAGAATCTGTGTGGTTGAAGGTCACTGGCTGGTCCCCTTCCTCCAACACCAGTGAGCAGAACTGCCAGTGTTGCCCCTCATGGGTGTAAGACCTACCTACATAAGCATGGATGTTTTGATGGTTGCCTAATATCTCAAGTAAAAAGAGCATGAATACAGAGCCCCCCATTCACTCTTTGGGCAGCAACATTCCAAGGCAGTGCCCTCAAACATCTCCACATCATCCTGGAGTTTCATCCTGATAAGGGAGAGGATGATTACTGGTGGAATAACAGGCGGGTGGAAAGGGTCAACAAGCTCTTTGTGACTGCGTTAAATCGTTCTTAAAGCAGTTTCCAGGTTTTGGCACAAGTTTAGTCAGCAGTAAGTGTCTCAGAGCACAGCAGACCTAGGGTGAGCGCACACATGAGTTTTTATTTAGGTTCATCTGCTGGCACAGGAATAAGTCAGTAATTCATTTTCAAAACAAACAGCATTGGAGTTTTCCTGTATTACTCAATGATTTCTGCTTTGTTTAAGCTTTGCCCATGGCCCCATGCCCATGATTAGCTCTCTGCTCGGGAAGAGAGAAAGCTAGTAATCACATGTGCAGGCTTTGGAAGTAATGGAGTACATGGAATGGCGTTACATAATTAGGATGCAAAAAAAAAGGCAACTGTGTTCCGCTATAGTTACAGAAAAAAGCTGTAATCAGGTTAAAGATTTAACTTTTAGTAAAAATGGGGATTATTTACAGGGTTGCAATTTTCTGAAATGCATAAGGGCTGCAACAACTAAACAAAATCAATAATAAAAATAATTGCCAATAATTTAATTGAGTTGAACTGCGTTACGAAGCACAGTGCGCACACGCTATGTCGCATCATAAAAACACATTTGAGTGAGGTGTAGGAGCAGAAACGTCAGTAGGACTTTACGGTAGGAAACTCTTTACAGTACACTACCCTGCCGGCCTCATGGCATAACATTTTAATGTTTTAATGTGAGTAATATCATTCATTTGTGGGAGGAGAAGCGTCATGTTCCTGCTTGACAGAGCAGCTGTGTTACATTTTGTTAGCTTAAAAAAGTAAAAAGTTAAGCTAGCCTATTTTTTCCGACCTTGCTTTTGGTTCACTAGTTGATGCCAAAAAGAGTCGATTCACTATTCTATGGAACTGAAAACGAAGAGTCAAATGCAAATCTTTGGGCCTCTCGCACGCACGCAGCAAGGAAAATGAACTTGGCATAGGAGAGTTTCAGTGAGTAGAACAGGCAGTGGATATTATTTTCTTTATTTTGAATTTGTCTGTTTGAAACTTGAACAAATCATGGCTTGAAGTACAGACACAAAGCTGCAAAAAGTGTAGTAAGTGATCAGTTACATTAATTTTTTGGTTATTAGATCAGGTTACTGACTACATTTTCTAGCAAATAATTAGTATCTGTATCAGAATACATATTTTAAGTAACCCTGCATATGTCTGAGACAACAGGACATTACTACTCTAGCTCTTCCACAAACACCTACCTTCCAGTACAGACCCACGTTAAAACATGCCCTGATTAATTGGTTCTTGATGATTGGTTCTTTAATCCCTGTAATAAATACATTTAATCAATTAACCTGTAAAATGAAGAGATCATTATTATGGCTTACATTAAGCTCTTCCGTGACTGTTGAATGTTTTTTAAAGTAGACTTAAAGCTGCTACGTATATCACTTGAATAATGGTATTAGACTGGCTTGCATATTTTAAGCATATACATCAAGGCTGAAAATGAAATGTTCATGCAGGACTAATGGTGGGTGCAGTTTATGCGCAAAGTTCTCAAAGGAAAGAAAGCACCGAAAAATACCTGTGGACATGAAAGTGCTTTTGGGAAACTTGATCATTATGGTTTATCGATTTTCATAAGGACATGGATATTTTCTATCAGTGATTACATACTTTAGAAAAATTCAAACTAACTTTTGCATGGCCTACAGCATGTGAATATGATTAATGAGCAGTTCTCTGCTGATGTTAAAAAAAAAAAAAAAAAAAAAAAAAAGTCACAGGTCAGCACCTATTGCAAACTGTTCTCCATGCAAACTAGGCTCCAGTAGGCTTCTATGCAAATCTTATTGTGCAACTGCTCACGCAACTCAACGTCTGATTCAATTTTCTGTCGAACATGGGATGACATTTTCTCCCCCGGTCCCCGCTGTAATTTGTGCCACTGTGTACAGCTGCTGCAGCAATGGCAGACTATCAGCCCTCCACTTCAATTATTTTACAACTTTTCATGCTCAAGTGAGACAACAGTAACAGTTTACATGAGGGTGTTGTGTAAAATATCAAAGCGTTTACATTGTTCCTCCTTAGTCATGGTTCTTAAATGTACAACCTTGGACCATTAGCTACTTCTGTAACATTAAAAAACACAGAATATGTGCATTATTGTTTTGATAATTATGATAAGCTAGCATTGATAAATGCTTATTAAAAGGTAACATTAGCCACTGTGTTGCCATTGGCTTTAAAAAGACTTGTTGATTATGTATGTACGTATTTATTTATTTCACATAACAAATAGATTTCATCATGATTCACATTTACTAATTACTAAAATTCCTGTTCCGACAACAAAAAAAATAGCAATTGTAAAATGATTATAAAACCAACTGATTATAGAAACAGTTGCAGCTTTGGTTCTTAGTTCTTACAGATCTTATTTAAATACAGTTAGTTTTCATGCCCGTAACTTGGCTTCTATTGACGAATGGTTCACTTTGGTTGACTGTCAATATGTTTGGTTTTCTGAATTAAAAAAAAAAAAACTTCCATTTTTGCACGCATAAGTAAATTTGTTCTCATATTTAACAATGCTTGTTAAGTTAAAGCTCTGCTAAAATATGCTGTTACACTAGAAAACATGGTTACAGTTTGATGCCTTTTGGCTATGAATAGCAACTGAAATACAATGAAAATGATTAGATTATAGTGTTGGATAATATAATATACTTCATGAGGTCTGGGTCAATGACCGCATTCTCTTAACCTATGGAAACGTATAATTCTGGAATCTAATGGCTAATAATTGGACAACTGACACGATCACAGACAATTCTGTAATAATTGAGACGGACCTATACCTGTGCACTTACTGAACAAGGGCGCAGATTGGTGAGTGAGAGTTTATATAGCCAGTTACTAAGGAATTTAGTGATGAAGGAGGAGTACAGCAAAAAATGAGTCATGCTATAGAATTTACTTTCATTTAGGCTAGTGCGTCCTGTTCCTGCTCGACAACACTGGTTGGTGCGTCATTTGTGTTCTTGCTTAATGCTGTTGTTGTGAAGACTGCCAAACACAACGCTGTAAGGATAAAGGGGAATTCCATCCCCAGCTACACTGTGCCTTTAAAAATGCTTTTCGCATGTCTGGCCCTATGGCCCAGTTTTGTTTTTATTGAAACACGGAGGATTTTGAGCATTCGTGTATTTCCTTGTAATCATGTAGTCTTTCTTGTTTAATCCAACAGCATACTTCAGATTGTTAAACACGACACCTGACTGCTGATATTTCATCTGCTTTAACTTGCGTGTCAGCCATTGGAATTTGAAGAGCAAATATTTTTGTCTATAAATGTCTGAGCTTGGGGTGAACAAATCTTCACCTTCTGCGAGTTGCTGGTATTCACTTTACCCGGCTTGCATCATGACCAACGTAAACGGACACAATTGTGCCGTCATTAATTACAGCGAGTCATGTTTCATTCTCCTCCAAGAAAACAAATGTGATTTAAATGACCGAATTCGACATACCAGTTTACTGGTATTCGCACACAATTTTTAACTTTAGCCTGTACCGAGCTTTTTTAAACGTTCTCCTGAATGACTCCTCCATGCTGATTTATACATGAAGCGTATCCATTATATTAATTATCTTGTGATCAGAAAATGAAAAAGGCTTGAATTTAAATGTAAGGTATCCAATGTATTGTAGCCTAAGAACATTGCTGTATGACCACACTTACTTTCCTTATTCGTGTGTTTTATTGCAGTTGTCTGCAGAGCATGTCTGGGCCATGCAGTATTTTTTTGCAATCATAATTTCAGTCCACTTCAATGGACTGCGCACAGTATCAATCCCCCCCCCCGAGGTCACCAATGAGCGGAGAGATCGTTAACATTTTGCGAATGTATTGTTGAATCTGTTCACTTAAAATACGCCTGTTTGGGTATTTATTTTGGGAGTTGGGAATAAGAGTAAAACATTACTTATGGTAATGCACCTTTGCCTTCAAAGGTGCAACAGTTTAAATTAACACTATTTTGAATTATTTTTGACCATAGCAAAATGCATATTGGGTGAATTCCCATATTGATGTAGCTCTAAATCCAGATCTTAAGACTTCTACACTGGTTATTTATCACACCAGACAGTCTTTTTTATGCTTATTTCTGTGTGCGTTTGTGCTCCTTTGTGAAGGTCATTGTTTAAGGGTACTCCAGGTCAACACTAGTATAACCTGACAGGCATTCTCATCTCCAGTTTGACCAACAACTACAGAGCAAAACAAAAAATAAGTCTGTATCATCATGCGGGAAGCATTCCTCGAAGTAGGCATTGCACTTCCTGTCTCAGCTGGATGTCGTTTAATCATTGCAGCGATTTCCTTACCACAAACGGGCTCTTTTTTTTTTTTTTTTTTTTTTTTATTCTCGCCCCCCCTGCAGGGAAGTCAATAAAGCTGTTTCACATGATGCACATTTTGTCATGCGTCAGAGATGCAGGGCATCCACAGCTTAATGTAAAGATGTGCTTTGCAGACATCATTACAGGATGTAAATCGACCCAGTCAGCAATAACAGTAAAGCTGACATCACAAGACTTTTGCAGAAACATGCACCAATATTTTAACATGCTTTGAGTAGCCTCATTCCTTTTTATGAATACCTTAAGCGAGTTGTAATACTGGCCAGATGAAAAACCTTATGGGAAGTCTTTTGAAAGGTGTAGCGCAAGCATGCAAACTTGATTGACCTGAAGGTGCATGGCTCTGATCGTAAATCCAGGTGGTAGTTTATGTAATGCACTCGTTCTTGTACGTTATACGTTTCTATAGTAACAGCCCGTTCAAAGGGAATGGTAGCTGATCCAAGTCTAAAAATAAATGGAATATTAAAAATGTGGTACTTTAATGAAAAAAATGTATAATGATTGATGTGGTGAAGTTTCCTATTAAGAGATATTTATCATTTATGGAAGGACTATTCAGTGTCAGCACTTTGTACTTTAACGGCCAGTATGTTTTCTGCAACAGGAAAATCTTGAGGACAGGTGATTTTCCACTTTCTAGTTTCTCCGTAACATGACGAGCTGCATTCTTGTTGTCTTATTAACCTAAATTAAATTAACAAAGTGGGGGAAAAAGACGAGAGGGTGAACAGCTTTCTACCACTGCGCTCCTGTGTAAAACGTGCATCCCGTAGATCTGCTGTGTGTAATAGAATACATATCTGTGGCTTATTCGGAGACAAAAACAATGCAGTCGTGGTGAATGTGAACATGGTCTAGAGTAAGCTTAGGGCAATGGCTTGGACGTGGCAGTGTGAGCCTGTCAGCATGACCATGTGTCCTACCCACTTACTGATCAGCAGGACACATTTTTAGTTTAAACCCTTTTTACGTCATTGAGCTGTTTGGTGTTCCTAACATTCAGGGCCCTGGGAAGGCAGCGAAAGGCTCTGCAGTTCTCATCAGTGTTATCCTAGTCTCACTGGTCGACTGAGCTTTAGCATTCTCCAGATGTTTGTGAGCGAACGTTATTC
>JAQQZX010000039.1:24088048-24112912 GCA_030068355.1 Notoglanidium maculatum
AATATTTTTACCCAGTCACGCTTCAATTCTATTAGCATGATTTTGCTTATTTCAAGCATTAATAATTAGAAAGAAAAAAAAATAATCAGCCAAGGTGATTTTAAGCTTGAAATTAGTCAACATATTTAAATACATTTTTTGTGTTATAATCACATATTCTGCCAGAAAAATATACAAAAGATATCCGATGGAAGTTGGTGGTGCATCTGAGGTTGTGCAAAAAACGAGGTTTATAGATTTTAACAAAAAAATGTTTTAAAGTGTGCTAACAATTAATAATTATTTGCTTTTGCCAAAAGTTTGTTATTGCTTTTTATATATGATTGTCCACTACTCCTTTGATTGTATTTTAAATTTTTTTTTTACCTGTATTCTCTCTTTCATCACATATGCGTAGTGCACTTCATTTTAAGTGTTGTAAATAAAACAACATAAGAGCATTTCTTCTCACTGTGCCAATAAAGTAATGTACTGGAAGACTTTAAGTAGAGTATATGTTTATGTTCTGCAGGCTAGTTTTAACAGCCCAGTAGCGAACGGTAGACGTGACGCCATTCAGCCCTGTTTTAACAACAACCTCTGTATAAGAACTGGCAGATATTTAGAATTGGACTATTAAACCAAGCGTCAATAAATTGACCACGATTTTTGTAAATAAGCTTAAGTAAACATGATAGTACTGCACCTCTGCAGTTTGAGTGATTGACCACAACCTGTTAAACAGCTGAGTGCACTGCTGCTTATTCTCAGATCTCGAACGCAGTGTTATGACATTGTCACGGAATGCCATGTGTCACAGCGAAACACTGACGTCCGAGCCCTCCCTCTCGAGAACCGTTGCTCTTTTACTGAAAGCAGAGCTAAAATAAAAACCCTTGGTGACGCAATCCAAACGTCTAGGGGGATCTAAGACTCTGCTGAACTGATCTAAAAAAGACAAAAAGGATCAACGTTGCGGAATAAGGACAATCGCAGAAGTCAGGAAGGAAATGAGGCCCCTTTAATTTGGGACGGAACAGGAGGTCATACTCGTACAGTTCAGCACAGTTATTAGGACCTGTGTGTTTTATGAACTCTCTGTTTGGCATAATGAGGGCATGGGTTTGCCCATTTATTAGATGACTAAATGGAGTAATTTAGCAGGACATAGTTTTAACTGCTGTAGTCTCAAACGCATTCTGTAAGTAACGGGACAGACACATTGAGTTAGAAATGAAGGATACAGTTGCATAAACTCATTTGTTTGACTCATTTGTTTCTTGGCCATCTGTGCAATGTATCATTACTTTGTGTACTCTGTTACTTTTGGTCAGAGGACCAAAAAATGTCAGTGCCTGTAAATCATGCAATCATAAAGTATCTTAAATCAGAAACATTACCAAAATGTTAGATGTGCCAAAAAAAGAAAATCTCCTCGGTTACAGGATTTTGTTTTCCAACACTTTTCAAATCACTGGTAAACAATTTTATTATAATAATAATAATAATAATAATAATATGGTGTGACTTTTCCTTCTCCATTTTTCCTTTTCCAGTTTTGTACTATTACAGCATTTATAGTTGTTTCTATGCTTTCGAAAGCTACTGTTCTGGGTTGCCAGATTGGTTTCCTTAGTTTGGTGCTTGTTCATCTCAAAGACAGCCAGCACAACTTCATGGGGTTTACAACACGATACCAGCAAAAACAGAAAAGCTTTTTTTTAATAGAAATATGAAATGTTTTAAGCTCCATCTGTACCTGTGTTTCAATTAACCTGCATAATGCGCGATTTCAAATTACTAAGTAAAAACACGTGAATTTAGGGGAAAAAAACTCTCAAATATCACTGAAAAAACATGAGGTGGTTTTGACATTTCAATACAGCGTTATTTCTCAAAATTGAAATGGAAACACATTTTTCCCATTTAAGTATATGACATGAAGAGAAAATGGACACCCTACCTTTATGGAAAAAAGTGCACCCTGCAGGAGCTATCGCGAGAGGAGAACTGAGAAACCCCAGCTTTAATTTCATAGCATCACTCATTAGAAACGGTCTACTTTACTGTGCAAAACTGCAATGGAAACCTAGTTACTGTGATGGAACCAGGAGATTGTGGAATAAACACCTGTTGTATCACCAAATGAGTGAAATGTAGCTTATGACTCTGTACGACTAGCAATGAAACCAGGTCTTTTCTCTTTATTCTTGAGATATAGATATGAGATGTGATTGACGGCATCTAAAAGGTTGGAATGTTCTAGCCCATAAAGTTAAAACACTCAAAATCTTTCACTTGAGACTTATGAAACAGAAACGGTTGCATTTTATTAATGCATATCTATTTGTAAGGTTTGTGCAATAATCCACTGCAATATCTCTACTTTATCATTTCTTCACTATATCCAAGAGGGGTGCACATTGCTGTTTCTGAATTCTGTCACACTTTCTTTAAACTGAAAGACTAAACCATGTGTCGGAACGATGGCACTTGATCTTGAGACAATGGAGGGACAATGCATGAAATGTCGCATAGAAAACGTGTTCAGAAGTCTGGCTAAAATCCGATCATGTCATTTTTCAGTTCTTTGCAACTTGAGCTGACTGAGTGTTGGCCTACTGTTAATTCTGTCTGTGACCCCAGAACAAAACGATCAAAACTTTTCAAAAAGAACTATATAAACTGCTTGTCTTATCTAGCTCCTCTACCACTAGCTGTTCCGTAAGCATGAGATAAGGTCACAATGCAGGTCATTTTGCAATGTTTGATCAATGACACTGATAACGTTCTCCCCGGCTGACCCGGAGTATGTATGAGCAGCAGATGAATATGCAAGTCTTTAGAAGACTTTCCTGGCGCAAGAGCAGCCAATCAGTTTTGGCCAAACAAGCCAATGCTCCAAGAGCAAATATTTTTGTGAAGAGTGAATCCTAGACGATGCACTCCTGTAATCTGGTGTGTTGACAGTCATATGGAAGGGAAGGAGAACTCGGGAGATTTGATCAGTTGAGCTTCATGAAAAGTGCATATCTCCACTATGAATCACCAACTTGGACGATTTAAATGGATAATTATGGTGCTTTCTGACACAAGCAATAGAGAAGTGTTCAATAAAATGTTTAAATGTTGGGTTGACTTGCGCTTGTAATTGAGCTGGGTTGTAAATGGAAACATGGGCAAAATGTTTGGTTAGCGATGATTTGACAGTAGATAGTAGAGAATGGTTTGGACCCCAAAGTTAATAAATTCAGAAAATTAATTTAAAATGATCTTCTGGACTGGAAACACAGAACCACATGAATTGCTGTAAGAAATGTAGCGCATTTGGGGCTATAATCATCAAATTCTTCTTTAGAACCATGCAAGACGGGATTTTTTTTTTTTTTTCAGTAGTCTAGACCACTACCTTTAAATAATAAAAGCAATGGCTATTAAGCCTGAAAAAAAATCACAGGATAGACAATGCAAACTTTTTCTTTGCCATCAGATATAATTCAGTGTAGCATAAAATCACTAACGAAGGTGGAAGCCATTTTGTTAAATTCTGCAATCAGTAGCTTGTAAAACTGCACTAGATCCTGCACTTCCTATTATTTTGCATTCTATTTATTTATTTATTTATCATTTCCTGCTCCAACACTCATATGCACGGCTTAATGAAGCCATGATACGAAATGGTGTGTGCACTAGATATAGACTTTTATCATGCTTTTACTTTGCTATTTTGACTTACATCAGTCATTAGTGATTTTTTTTAATTAATTTTCCATACTCCGTTAAAGAAAACATGACCATGGTTTGAAGAAAAAGCCAACAGTGTGTTACGCTTACAGCTCACTTTAAATGGGACATATTATAAAAAAAAATATCACTATTTTCAGTGCTTGTGCTCATACGTTTGGGTATCCTGAATGCCTACCAACTCAGAAATAAGACGACTCAGTCAGTTTCTTCTGGGCTGCCTATTTCAGAAACATGTGCTTCAACAAGTCATTGAGATTTGGCTCCCCTTTCTATGTCACAAAGGGAGCTTATTAGAATTATACCACCCCAGCTGTGTATCTCCACTTACGGTGCTTTATAGTTGTGATATTTTGACCAACGCATGTCCCAGACATTCTGTTAAGACCTCAGGGAACTGTGTCAACTTGTGGAAAAGGTTAAAAGGTATGTCACCTTTTACATGAATTCAGAATTTTATCCATGAAAAAATTCAGGCATGGAATTCACTTGTTATTAATCATGTCATATATCCCTTCCTTTGCCAATATTTCCCACAAAAAAAGCAATGTATATTATATATATATATATATTATAATTATTTATAAATAATAAAATAAAATATAAAAATATTGATTTTATATATATATATATATATATATATATATATATATATAAAATCATTATTTTTTTATTTTATTTTTATTTTTTTAAACTGTATTTATATACCAAAATATAAATTTCAGCATGACATTGTGATCAACCTGACAGACAGTGGCGCTGGAATTAATACTGTTCTGCACACAAGGTTAACTGGTCTCCTGTGTCAGCAATGCTTCAGCACGAGCACCAGCCCCACGTCACCACGTCAGTTGCAAGGGGTTCACTGAGGGTCAGTGGCCTGCACCACATGGGTGACCGAGTGAGAGATGGCCCTTGAGCTGTCCAGCAGCTATCATACCAGCAGGGTCAGTGTGGGATAAGAGGCATTTGCGCTAAGCCCGTGAGATCCTGTCCATCCCCAGGGCCTGACGGCCTCCTGAGTCACATGTGCTCTCGTTCTACGTGCAAAAAAGGGAAGGACTGTGGTCAGGGCAGAACTTGGAGATATGACGTAAAGAAGGAATGTTGGTAATCTATGTGGGAATGCATGTGTGTTTATTTAGCAATTCACTTATTTGGTGAAATTTTAAGTGTAGATTGCATATTTTGCAGTATCTTGGGTTTAAAAGAGTTCTGGTGCAATTGCAGATGATCGATTAGTATTTTGAGTTAACACCCATTGAAATAATATTTTGATTGGACTGTTTCAAAATGTATACAAAGTACCACTGATGAAGAAAGACATTTCAGAAAATTCTCAGACGTAATGAAGGCTCTAACCTTATGTCTCATGTTATAAATAACATTTATAATGCACAATTATAGGATCATATTTCATATTTTAAGAATATTTATTGTAGTTTTAAGACATCTGACATGTACTCATTTCCCATGGTTTTTATTTTTATATAGCGTTTATATTCATAGATTTTTTTAATTCTTTTTAATTAAAAAAAAAAGAAGAAAAAAAACTCTTCTGAACAAGAAGTGCTTGTGTAGCTCCAGGTTAATCTTTTAATGAGAGCGCTACAATTGTAAGGGGCCAGTGTATTTTCAAAAAGCACAGCTCGCAGGCTGTTGTGCAACCCGGCTTTCCCATGAATGCTTGCTTTACTTTTCCCTCCTATTCAAAGCTGACAGGAGGGACTCCACACTAGTGAGTGTGAAAAACCGTGAATCTTCAAGTATCGATGTGTAAATCTGTTTGGTGAACGAATAATAAATAACAACATATCTGGAGAGTTGTCGGTGTTTGTCGCCAGTGGTTTGCTGCTGTAGCCCGGGCCTAAAGCTCTAAATTAACAGCATATTTTCTACATTGTTTCTTTACAAACTAGCCACCATTCGACAGAGCCTGCATAGATCGCATGCTGTGCGTATATCAGCTGCTCCAAAAAATAATCATCGAATTAAGTTTTAAAATAACAACTTGTATTTTTTTCATCACTCTCAAATGAATGTTCGCCATCGTATTCTAAAATCCAACAGGTATTCCAACGAATTGGTGCATAAAGGACCCCATTTTGACTAGCAGCCGCATTGCTCGCCAGCTTCATAGTGCATAGCACAAAAAACGTCCGGGAAAAATGAAAGTGCATTTTTATAATTTGTGAATGGAAATAATGCCTTTTTCTGGCAGCCATGGTACTTGAGGTCCAAACCACAGGGTTGGTTCATATATCATCACCGAAGTCTTCTTGACTAACCATCTCAGATTTACTTCATACTTTCAAAAATGATCATTAGTCCCACTATACCTAATAACATTCCTGAAATTTCATGCATCTAGCTTAAATAGTTCAAAAATTATGGTTTATGCACCTTCATAGATTTTTCAGTGGCACTCGAAAAGTGCTTTACTTTTACGGTACTGTTTTTACAGTAAAATCCAAACCACGCCCAAGCACCTATATCTCAAAAATTAAGAAAGATACAAGACTGAAATTTTGCACACTGTTTATTGAGACTAATGCCATTAATTTTTGAAAGCATTAAGCAAATGTGATGTGGTCAGTTGGGAATATTTTCTAAAATCTGGGGACTTGGTGTGATTTTACGCCACACTCACTTCCATTTCAGATATAGATACAGATACAGAGAGTGTCATTGTGATACACCCCTAATACAGAACCTAAAGAATGGTTTGAACACTGATCACTTTCGTTGTGTACTTTTAGAATTTGGACAAGTGAAGGCAAACCTGGAATCTGGACTCAGAACTGGACAGTGAAGTTACAACATTTTATTGGATGTATTTCTAGCTTGTTTAAAAAAAAAAAAAAAAAAAAAAAAAAAAAGAAAAAGCGGAAACCAGGACAATCTAAAAGAGAAAAAGAACAAAAGGACAATAGTAAAAAAAAATTGAAAACACTGGACTGAATATAAAATTAAATTAAATAAAAATCAATAATGTACAGCATTTTTGCTGAAAACCTGTCAAAGAAAAAAAAAAACCAGTAAAATAGTTTTGGCTAATAATCTTATAAACATTGAAATCTGGAAAATAAGATGCGAAATCATTTTACAACAATGCAATATCTCTGAAAGTTGTCTTCAAACAGGTGATAAGTGAAAACACCAAAGAACTATAGACCAAAGGACTGAGAATAAAGACCCATGGGACACTTATGTATCTGTGTAAATATGTGTGCTGTAAATACAAAAAAAAATGTGATGTGTTGTAAATACAAAAGTTGTCTATGTCAAAATTTTCTGAGACCTTGAATGTATGAAGTTTTGGAATAATTCTAAAAACGAAGGGATCAAGAGATCACCACACCAATGAGCTCTGATGATGTAACTGAATTCGACCATATTCCCTTAGCATTTTAACCAAAATACAAAAAAAGAAAGCGTGTTGCCTGAATTACACAGGACATAGGGTTAACGCAGGGGAAGGTTGGAAGCTAGATGCCCTAGTTTTTCATTGTGTGGCTTTAAAGGGGCAGAGGCTTGTATTGTCGAAAGAAGTGAAGGGTTGAGGTTTAGTAAGAAGCAGGATATTAAATCAAAAACCTGACTAAAGCCTTAAAAAAACCTCTCTTGGCTTAAGCGTGTGCTTGCTGTCAGTGAGTAAGAGTGTGTCTTTGACCGAGTGTTCGGCAGGGACAGTTTGACGTAAACCAATTAATAGGAACGTTTTTATTTTGGCATCATTTTGAGCAGCCTAAACCCGAGTGCACTTCATAAATTCAGAGACTCAGGAAGTCTTTTCCGCTTTCCAGCGAAATGAAGACAGACGAGGCGAGACGCTCCCTTGCCCTGCTCTTGCTTTAGCCGTTTGTGTGTCTCTGCATCCCCTCCAGTTGTCGATTTATTAAGCACTGCACTCTGTCCATGTGCGTCAGCACCGACTCGAGGAGTCTCGTGAGGCTGTACGCAGCTCAAGAGCACTGTCTCGTGTCTGGACAACGTCAGTCGACCCCCCCCCCCCCCAACTCTTTCCTAAGCGCACACACACGGTTTTGTGCGAAGACCTGGGCGTCTGTGAAAGAACCTAATGAACACACAGCCTCTGTGCAAAGACCAAAAAGAAGAGACGCACACACAGAGCTCATAGCTGGCTGCAGGCTATCAAAATGACACTACTTTGCTTATTTTTCCAAGATTTGCTGTTCAGGCTGAGAGGCTGGATGACTCGTGCATCTGGTTCGACTTTAGTGTTCAAAGCGTAGCGCCTCTGCCTTCCTGGTCTGTTTGGCTTTTGTTGTTGTGCACCAAAACAGTCTGTAGCCATTTGCTACCCCATTGGAGTTCCATTGAAGTCCAGACAAAAAAGACGTGGCTTGGGTTTTGCGAGCCCTCGTAGTTTGTGTGTGTGTGAATGTGTGTCTGTGCGGTACACATGCCTCCAAGCTGTAATCCCCAACAAGCTTTCACGTTGAGTGAGGAAACACAAATAATACAAGACTATAGAGCTATGGTGCGCACACAATTTTTGATCTCTTAAATAAATTCATAATTCTGTAATTTCGCATACCGTCAAGTAAATAATTGTTTCCTGTCATACCACAGCACTGATGAATTCAACATTCTTATTGGTCAGAAGGTGTCGATTAGTTACAGCAGGACTCATGCTGCTAATGGTGCTATTTTACAAAGAAAAATGTATAGCTGTTAATACCGTGAAGTAAAGAGTATGTCTATTTAACCTTTATAGAAGGAATCTCCGGTGTCTGCTCTTTGTAACCGAGGTAAAGCCGTTCCTCTTGGCGTTCTAGCATGGGCAGTTCTTCAGTACTTGTGCGTTATGACTTTATGATGAACGGACGATAATATATAATATATAATAAATATAATAAATATAATTTTTTCTTCTTTTTTTTGTCTTATCAACTTTGTCGGGGGGGGGGGCTGTTTATAGCTTACTATAACGTTCATATAAAAGTCATAGTATGAACCAACTTGTCTAATGGGTGTTCCAGAACATTAAACGTAACCATAAATGGATAAAAGGTGTGACCTGTTGTTCTGTATTTAATATAAAATTGTAATAATTAACAAATTGCTGGGATGTAAGAGGAATAAATAACTAAAACGTATAAAAACTTTCAGTGAAACCCTGTCGTGTTTTATTCCTTACTTATATGTGATGTGTATCAGGCAAATGACCCTGGAGCAGATCTGCAACTAATAACAGCAAAAATGTAACAAGCAACTCGTATTTAAAGACTAATATCATAGACATCTGATCTTTATCTACTTCTGTAGGATTAGATCCATCAGCTTGGCTAATAAATTGTCTAAGTAGTGGCAAGTCTAAGCCATGCTTTTTCTTTCCATTTATTCTTTTGCTAACATAAATAGATTCTAAGTATTAAGCCATGATCTCATGTCCTTATAGTTCCTTCTCCTTTCCTACGACCCGTTTTCGTCATTCCTCATTTTAATCATTACACAATTCACTACTGTGTACTGGTTTCGTTTTCATGCATATAAACGATATGTCCAATGACTTGTTTAGCCTGACCAAATGATCCCTAACAAAATGACACTGAGAAATACAATCCAGACATTATACTCCAATACTTGCCCTACATTATAACGTTAGCATTAAAGGATGGCTTCTACAGAGGGTAGGCCACATCCGAGGATGTACGTCAGCATTGGCTCTCAGACGCCACGGAGTGCATTAAAACCCCACACTAGCTCGGCAAATGGCTGCCCGCACTGACAACAAAGACAATAAACGGCAGCACTTAGCAAACACACAAGGACTTAATTGCCTATTAAACACAATCAAGTTGGGCGTCGTCTTCCCTCAGCTCCATCGGGACGGCGTGTCTTTCCCTGGAGATGCAAAAATACAATAAACAATGAGTCCCATAGAGTCATTTAAGAACGTAAAATTTCCATTTCTCTCTTTTTCAATACCTCATCGATATCAAAGCTCTGTGTATTAGATGATACCTGAAGCGGATATTTGTGTCGTCTTAATACCCACGCCTTAGAACATTACGGTGGGTTTGTGTTCATGTGGTTGATCTGCTGTATCTGGTCAAAATTACGCACTTTCACAATCTAGCAAGTGGATTGGATTGAAAGTCAGGAAAATCTTAGCGTCTTTAAAATGTCCTGTCTGAATTTTACAAATTCAATGCCCTAATAATAAGTATTAGATTGTTTTTAATTTTAAAAGCCTTTTTAGGCTTCCCTGGTGTGAAAACCTTTTTTTTTTTTCATGCAGTTGAATCAGTTTTGAAAATACTTGTCATCGTGTCTCGTTCAATTTTATTGGGAAATACTGTGTGTGTGTGTGTGTGTGTGTGTGTGTGTGTGTGTGTGTGTGTGTGTGTGAAGGCGTAATCTGAAGCTTACATTTCATGTTGAATCAGCATGTATAATTACATGTTGATTTGGAATGAAATTTTTAACTAACATTCGGTTACATTTGAATAAAAGTTAAGTTGTTGGAAGTTTTAAAACCTGTGCTGAAACTCACTGCATAATCCTAAAACTTTTATAATTAATTTAGGTTTTTGGTTTTTTTGTATGCTATAAAATACAAACAAATAGACAGTCTGGGAGATCACCTGCTTTCTCAATCTTAAATTGCATAAAAAGATTTAAATACCCACCAGCTCATTAATGGACATAGTGTTCTATGTGCAAGTCATTATTTATGTCGTGTGTATTTTATGCTAATATAGGAAGCAGTGTGCTATTTTCGATTAAGCCTTGGTTATATGCCGAGGTCAGGTTTTCTGCTCTAGCCGAGCAAGTGATTTCTTTGCCAATTAGCACTGCCTCGTGTTAACGGGTGCCACAAGTTTCATTCACTGTTAATACTGTTCACTCGAACTGTTCTTCGAAACAACTATGACAAATGTGTTGCCCACTGCTCTGATATTTGTACAAGCGAAGCACAGGGACTGATGGCAGTGGCTGTCTTGCAGGTCTGACGGATGAGAAAGTGAAGGCGTACCTTTCCCTGCACCCGCAGATGCTGGATGAGTTTGTGCTGGAGAGCGTGAGCGCGGAGACGGTGGACAGATGGCTGAAGCGCAAGAGCAGCCCTCCTACAGGTATGTTGTCCTGCAAAAGCAACACGAGCTCTGCTATTATCAACAGTCTCCTCCTGTGTCCACTTGCTATTTGTGCCATGATCTGTGCTGGCTTTTTTTTTGGAGATGTGCAGAGTTTTTTTTTTTGTGTGTGTTTTTTTTTTTTTTTTTTTTTCCCTTCTTTTTTTCCAAAGCACCTTGTAAAAGAGACAGTAAACGTGATTTTATAAACTGTTTTCGATACTTGTAAAATTTAAGCATAGCTCCTAGGGGAGTAGTGGTTGTTTTTGTAAGACTTGTATCTTCCTCGGTTTTCACATAACATTTTATTACGCTCTATTCATTGTGGATCTAGAAAAATGTGTTCTGTCATTTTCTACATGGTGCAGCTTGTGTAGTTTGGCTTCAGTGCATGGTTTTCGAATGGAATCAGACTGGCAGAGAAACGGTCCTGGCAGGGAGAAAGAGTGACCTCACTACATCCGTTGAACTTGGAACATATACACTTGCGTGGTTCATTAAAATAAAATGCCAAACTTGTAGTTGAATTATACTGTACATCTTCCTCCCCAAATAAACACGACCTCCTTGAAACTGCACAGTACACTTAGAAATTTGCAGTCGCCAATCTGTATGTTTGAGTGTGTAACTGGAGCTGATGAGCAAATGCGAGCGGTGCCTTGGGGCTACAGAGAAAGAGCACTAGTAAAAGCCTGGGCGAAATGGTCTGCTGAGTGCATACAGGTCATTACAAGTCTGGCGTTGCCATGTGCTGGCCGCACTGTGCCCACTTTACCACACCCACCACAGCCATCAAGGGCCCACGACGCTGGCGGCCAGCCCAAGCTCAGCCTCTGACGTCATAGCCAACCACCAGGGGCATGCAGGCGGCTGGGGAGGAGTGAAGGTGTGGGGAGGGGGCCAACGTGTCGCATTTTGGAAATGTTTTCTGCGTGAGCGCAACAGCGAAGCTGGAGGGTGTATTTTGAGAGGCCTCAATGCTTTTCTACATAATGTGTGTGCATTTAAGGGGGACTTTTGTTTTCTTTAGCGCACAAGAGACTGTATCTGAGCTGAATTTATTTGATGCTTTTACATAAGGCAGCATACTACCAGTGACGCAAATCTAAATGCTTTGCACTGGTCAAAGCATTGACTCTTTGGCTTGGTTAATAATAAAACAGTCAGACAAGACGTCGGATCCAAGATGCCATCCCTCCATGTGTGTTTGTACTTGGCTTCACGTACAACATGGGGACAAATTTATTGCCATTAAAACGTGATCATACCACACCTCTGCTGAATTCTCGAACCTGAAGCCGTGGATTTATTTCCTAGAACAGCAGCAGTTCTGACATTAATTCAAATCCCAGGTTTTTGTAAATACCTTGTCAGTGATGTATTGTTGATGTGTTATAATTTCTATACAATTTCTTTTGGAAAATCCTTCTGCCATTTGTGCAGAAATACCCACTGAGCCAAACAGATTAAATCTGTTATGCCCCCTGCCTGGCTAGTATTGGATCTATCTAATATTTCATGACTAGAGTCACCCAAAAATTAATCAGATATTGATGACATAATAGTATACATTTGAATATTTGACCCAAAGGACCAAAATATGCCTGCAACTAAGTGTCTGCACATTATTAAACCTTTTCTACCACAAAATTGTCAATTTGCCAAAGTAATTTTCAATCTCCGAGAGTATCAGGCACGAGCTTTATTAAAGTGAAAAATCTTTAATATTAAATAAATAATGCATCCATTATGTTTTAATGCAATTTAGAACTATCATTGATGTTCAGCGATACATTAATAAACTAATCAATTAGGATGCATGAATTTCTTACATTTTTACACTAAATAGTGTTTGGGTTTTCTTTGACTCTCTTGGCTTTCCATAGTGACACCCTTACAATGAAGGTGTCTGATCGCATCTGATGAGACTACAGTAATCGTCAGAGGTGTTGAACAATTAGCATGGCTTACTAAGCTCACATTTAATGTAGCTAGCATTATATTCTCGATTTTGTTGAACATTCCTGTATGGGTTTTCAAAAAATATGAAAATAATCCAGTGTGTGTTGGGTATTCTGTCATGTTTATTCCATTTATTATCTCGCTAATACAATGTGTGCATGTGTAACTGAAAAGAAGCACAACCATGGCAGAAAATTGTTTTGAAAAGCTATAATTTTCTGCAAATGTTAACTAGGTCTCCTCTAAGCAGTTAATTGAGGATGTGAAAATGAAGCTAATTGATGCATACAAAGCAAAGGAGGCTATGAATAGATATCAAAGTGCTTCCAGCTCAGAATTTCCACTGTCCGAAATGTCAGTAAGTCGTGGCAATAAAGGGGAACTGTGAAAGTCAAGGGAAGATCTGGAAGACCAAGAAAAATATTACATAGAACTGCCCAGATGCTAATGTAGAACTCTGGATATCTTTCCACTTACTTTCACAAGCTTTCAACCCCAGTTGAGACCTTGGTCACATGATCTCCAGTGAATGGTGTATTCACAGGATTTCCCAAGATAACTGTGCTGGCCCCCTCACTTTGGCCTTCAAAAGGTTGTCCCAGATGGGTGAGAGGCTGTGCCGTCCCCAATTTCTATTACGCGGAGGCTTGAGTGACTTGATGTATATGACCTCCTTAACTCCACGTTCAAACCATTGTGGTTCAGCCGCCAAGATTCTGGCATTCTGACACAGTCCTCACATGGTATGTAGTACACAGGTCCTGTTATTTTCTGTTTCTCGAGTTTAGGTATTGATGGGCTTAAAATATGCCTGTATGTTGAAACCTTTGAAGATTCTTTTTAGCTCTTCAGACAAACCTCTAATCTAAGGAATCACTACTAGGTGCCGTTTTTTTTACTCCTTCATATACTGGTTCGTCTAGCTGGGGTGTAGTGTTTGCTATGTTGGGCCAGATAGTGTTTCTAAGGAGCCATCCAGGCTCTCCATTGAGGGAAAGGGCTGGCCTGATATAGGCAACTTCACACTTCCTGTCTCGGAGGTCACTGACAATCGATTCAGCACGGTTGACCAGTGTGCGTACCACAGTACGATTGTGTTCTAAGGGGTGATTTCTCTCAAGATTAAAATATTGGACAGTGTGTGGCCTTCCTAAAAACCCTAGTCTCAATTGAGCCATCCTCTTGAATGATTGATCAAGTGTCAAGAAATGCCAAGGACTTGAGCACTTTGGCTTCTACTGTTTCGATCGCAGAGGTGGGGATCTCAACTTCACTCTCTGTTGTCTATTTGTTGTCCTCATCTATGCTATTCAGATGTTTTGGTGAATTCTTGAGCATGTGCCTTCAACTTGGTATAGGTATCATCCGCATAACGTCTCCACAAAGTGGGAGGGTTTGTGGCCCTTTGGAAGTCCTTTTGCTCAATCTCCTTTATATAGAGGTTAAAAAACAATAGGGGACACAGGTGACCCCATTGCCATGTATCTGCTTGTAAAACTGGTCTTGATAAATAAAATATGTGCAGTTCAGGCATAAATCTAGAAGTTTGATAATGCCACTAGGAGACAAGGGGGTCCTCTCGTGGAGGGTATCATCTCATTTCTGCTGGATAAACATAAGGGCCTTGTCAACTGGGATGCTGGTGAACAGTGCTGACACATCCTAGGAATGGAGCTCTTCACTTTTTCAGCAAATGCTCTAGAGTTTGGGAAGCTCAGAGATTTTTAGAATCATTATTATTCAGTTGTCTGCATGCAGGTGCAGTGACCATGATGAGATCCATCACCGGCACATGACGAGGGGTGACCGCAAAGTTCGGTCCTTTCTTAAGCGCCAAGAACTCGGGTTCAAATAGTATGTGATTTGAGCAATTCTTTGCCCATTTTGACTTGCATTCCAAGGCCAAATGATTACCTACCTTGCACTCAAGCTCCTGGTCTTTATCACAAAGGTGATGGAACTTGTTGAGCTGTCTGGCCTTCATAACCTCACGTTCCCGCAACTGCGAATTAAACACAAACTCCGTCACTTCCTCTAGCTTGCCTGGCAACCGGTCCGCAAGCTCTTCCTGGAAATCGGTGATCTCCTTCTGAAGAGATTTAATCCTCCCCACCGTTTGTCTGATCCTCCTAGAATAGTCCTTTCCGTGTTACGTAGAGGGTTGTCCACCATTCTGACTTTCACCATAGATCATGAACAGAGACTTATAGGTGTGACGCTGTTGTGTTTACAATGGAGGTTAAACCACAGGTGGTTGCTAAAGCGGGCGACTTTCTTCATACAATTGAAGGCCAGAGTGAGGTGGCCAGCATAGTTATCTTGGGAAATCCCATGAGAGAATACACCATCTGACTAAGTCACTGGAGATCACGTAACCAAGGTCTCGGCTTAGGTTGAAAGCTGGTCAGAGAAAGTGGAAAATTATCCAGAGTTTCAAGCTAGTACTTTTTTTTTTTCTTTTCTAATACACCTGGATAGATGAACTTCCATGATTCTAAAGAATTATGAATAATGTTCCTCAATGTAAAATTGCAAATTTCATCATCTACAGTACATAATATCATTAAAAGATTAAGAGAACACAGTTCATCCCTGCATCCACAAATGCAGAATAAAACTCTACCATGCAAAGCAGAAACCATATATAAACATGATCCAGAAACACCGCCACCTTCTCTGGGCCCGAGCTCCTTTAATATTGACTGAGATGAAGTGGAAAACTGTCCTGTGGTCTGACGAAAATTTTATATTCTTTTTTTGGAAATCATTGACACTGCATCCTCCGGGCTAAAGAAGAGAGAGAGTATCCAGGTTATCACCACCACATAGTTTAAAAGCCAGCATCCATGATCGTTTGGGGGCGCATTAGCGCACATGGCATGGGTAGCTTGCACATCTGGGACTACACCATTAATGCTGAATGATGTGTGTATATATATATACAGGTTTTGGAGCAAGTTACGCTGCCATCCAGACATCATCTTTTTCAGGAAATGCCATTGTTTATTTCTGCAAGAAAATTCCAAACTGCATTCTGCATGTATTAAAACTGCATGACTGAAAACATTTGGAGCGTCATGAAACAAAAAATGCATCAAAGGAGACTCCACACTGTTAAACACCTGAAATCTTATATCAGGCATGTATGGTATGTACAACATTTCCCTTTCAAAACTCTAGCAACTGGTTAGCAACTCGGTTCATAAAAGTTTGCGGCGTGTTTAAAAAAATATATGATGCAACGCAGTGGTAAAGATGCCCTGTCCCAACTTTTTTTTAAATGTGTTGCTGGCATTGAAAATAAATACATAATAATAATTGAAATAAGCATATATTTTCCAAAAACAATAAACAGTGTCCCAACTTTTTGGAAATGGGTTTGTATTTGATTCAGATTCAGGCTGCCTATTTTTTCATATAGATTTCTCCATATCTAATCAGCTGTGGCTGAGAAGACAGTCTGTAAAGGGATGTGAAACTGACAGTTTATGCCACGTTGGTCAGTGTGGGCAGTGTCGCTTCTGCAATGACAAATTCCTGACTAGACTTACTCAGGCAACGGAACAGTGAGTGTAGAAACTGAGTGTAGGACAAATTAGCACCTGTGGTGTACTGTAGTGGTTCAGTAAGCAATGCCACGGGCAGCAGGCTGTGCCGTGTTGTATTCTACCTATGGCTTGAGTTGTGTGGATCACATGACCTCGGTTGTAACATTTATGTGCATGAATGTGTACAGGTCGCCACACGTTTCTCCCAGCATGCCAAAGAACGAGCTAAAAAAACACTCATTCTTCAGGCAACTCTGAAGGCAATCCTGCTGCTCCCCAATCATGTGATCCACACTGTGTTTCTCTGTCTCTTTCAGTTTCTTAGAGCTTACCTATGCCATCCTCTCAGCTATTGTTCACATTCTGTTAGCTTCATGGATATTTTCTGTATTTCCACATCTGTTGCACCTAAAAAATGAAATGCTGTTTTGCCTCGACATTCTTGTTCAGGATCTTCATATGCTGTATTTAAGCAGTAAAACATTAGAGGAAGTGTGTTTATCATAAATAACTTAAAAACACTGAATGTGCTTTTGCTTTTTCTATTGTAACGGTTTTCAAAGTAAAGCAAAAGGTGAAGCCAAATAAACTGAGCTCATTGTTTCCCACAAGCATTTCTGCAATATCTGCAGTTTATTCCACCACAAAGTAGTTTCGCACCAAGTGGCTTGTTGATAGGCCTGTGTACATTGTGTTTGCTTGCTTTTTGTTTCTATATGAAAATGGGAAAACAAGGAAACGGCTTTTGTTTTTGTCACACAATAAAACACATTTAATTCATTATTTCATAAATGTTTAAAAAAATATGGACTCTGAATTGAATTGTTTCTGCTTGCTTCACCACGCAAAGTCTAGAAATAAAAAATATCATGAATCCAAATATGAAAAAATTGCTAATTATTAGGCCATTCAAGATCATTTATTAATTTTAGCACCAAAATGAATTTTAAATGTTAAATAAAAACAAGAGAAAGAGAAATATCTATCTATCTATCTATCTATCTATCTATATATATACATACACACACACACACACACACACAAACACACATACACATTATTATTATTATTTATTTGTTAAGTGAAAAATTCATTAATTCATTGTACACATTATTTTTCCCTGTGTCTGTGAAAACGGTCCAAATTTGAGGCAGGTTCCCTCTCAGGTTTCCTTCTTTTTCCATGCTGATTTACTGAAATTAAGTACTATTGTTTTGGTCCACCTTTTCCAAGGATGTGTGAAAAGAATATTTATAATAACTTAACATAGACCTCAAGAGATCTTGGAAAATTGCTGTGTAACTTTTGTAACATTACTCAGTGGTCATAGTTCAGCTTAGGCTACAGTTTTATAGTGAAAATGATGATGATGATCTGGCCAAAGTAGGCGAAAGAATGCTAAGAAGAGTCGTATGTTATTTTTCCTTATACTTATCTTTTTTTGCTGCCAGTTTAACAGCTCAGAGTAATGTGACCATTGCTGTTACTTAGCAACCTGTGTTCAGCTGAATGATACAGACTTGGTGAAAAAAAAGTGCTGTTATCAGATACAACATCGCTGCTAGAACACTTTATCAACCAATCAGGTTGCGCGTTGCGAATCTCCTGGTCCGGAGTGTAAACAGAGGTGAACAGTGTGTGAGCAGCTGGAGTCGTCTCCTGCAAAATGTGAACAGTCATGGTTTGTATCTTGTGACTGCGTTTACCCTCAAAGCACACATTTCTAACACATTGCCGCTGGAAGGTTGTGTAACTGCTATGATTGCAGTACAATGGCCAGTTTAGCTTGTCAGGTGTAAAATCCATGCAAGCCGTGTGTGCGCGTGAGTGTGTGAAGTCGGTGTGCGTGAGTAGTGGCAGTCAACAAATCAGCAAAGGTGCAAATACTGGACTACAGACGTATGTGACTGACTACTGAGGTGTGTGAAACTGGTGAGGTGTTATCCTGCCTGTCTGTGTGTGTGTAGTTTGGCTGTGACTAATGAGCACCCTCAGGCCCTACTGACGTCAGTGGCCCCCTCCCCACTCCCCCTGGCTCTGTGGACTCCTCACATACACACACACACGCGCTAGGTACTTAATAAATTCCCAACTCTTCAGTGCACCATTTCTAGAGGTGGGATATCTGTCCTCCGCTGCACAAATTTACCATTGCTTTCTTTGTTTCTTTCTGTTTCTCTCTCTTGCTCTCTCTCTCTGTCTTTCTCTCTCTCTCTCTCTCTCTCTCTCTTCTCTCTCTCTGTGTCATACTTGTTCTAATCGGACTCTCTCTCACTCGCACATATGCATACACACGGTGATTTATGACCCAGTCAGACAGTCTGCGGCTCTGTGGCTCTAATCACTTTGGCACTAAAGCAGAGCGCTATGGATGACGTGCTCGGGAAAAACGGCTGAAATGTGCCATAATTTAGTTACAGCGGGAGAGGAGCCACTCGGCCTCAATGTGCAACTTGTTTCCAGTTTCGCCTTTGGCTCGGAAAACGTCGAGGGAACTGTGACAACATTCTTCACATACTGTACATACACATTTAGTTTTTTTTTATTTATTTTTTTTATACCTGCTTTCTCCCAGGATTGCCTCCTTAATAATACAGCTATTTGATGCCTTTTCTTTTCCTTCCTGCATTTCTTGATGCAGTCATTAATTGCAACTCCACTCAGTTGCACTAATTTAATCGATTTCCCCCGAACGAAGACAACTTTTTGGGATTTGTTTAGGACGCCTCATTTAAAATTAGAGACTGACGTAGTAACTGTTGCTCTGACTGCACAGGTTTGCACGCAGGAGTGTTGAGAACGTGTGGAAGATGTGGAAAGTACATATGAAAGAAATAAAGGAAATGAATAAGCTAGCGTGAAAGAAGGAAAGAAAAAAAGAAAACGAGAATAAAGAAAGCAGAACGATGAAAAAGGAAACTAAACAGAACAAAAGAAAGGAAACCATGCATGTAAATAAGGAAAGAAAATGGAAGAGGCATGAAAAGAGAGAAGAGCCGTTGGCGTAAGTGTGAATAGTGAGAAATCTCCAGGTTTTGTCCATAGGAACGTTTTGATTAATTGATGATGATCAGTATTTTAGATTAATAATGTAGATTTAATATTAGCAGTATTTTACTACGTCTGCTCTTAGAGTCGAGACAGTAGATGACCTCTGATTGACTTTTCCGCGAATCTGGCTCGATACACGACGCGTTTTAAGGGTCAGTGCAAGGTGTCGTCTTTTATCCCGCCATTTGTTTGGGAATCCCAGGTGAATCTCCTGTTGAAGCCTGTGGTGAGGTTCACGCTGTGATCCTGGCTTACCAAGTATGTTTCCACCGAGCTCAAAGCCAAACACACACACTCTCAGATAGAACAGTGGCGCCCTCCGCCTGAGCACTCTGCCTTCGAGCTCCCGTCACCCAACAATATGGATGAGACAGAAAGGCAGCAGGGGGATTGGGTGGTGCGTCGGGTTTTACGAGGCAGCTGATGCTGCTTGTCAGCGGTGTTTGGACGCTAGCCACAGGAGCACAAAGATCAGCTTGTGCAGTGGAATCTGGTAGCCTGGGAAGATAAGGCCAACATGGTTTACCTGCAAGATCAAAGATTAGAGGTTCATTGATGCATCGTACAGCCACGATTAGAAATGTTTAGACAAAAATGTCCTTGAAGAGCAATAAGCAGAAACATACTGAATCAAATTACTGTTTTGGTATCATTTGTGACACTTTTCCGCAGACTTTGCATCACAGTGGCTTCAGATTTTGCAGCCTGCGTTTGGTTGGTTGTTTGTTTGAACCAGTCGTCTACTAACACGTGTTCATTCTTTAATGATCTTGACAATTATGCAAAGTTAAAATCTTTGTACCATTTAATTTATTGGAGATTCTCACTTGCTTCTTACTACTGGAACACTAATGCAGATGGCATAAAATGAAATGTTTTAGTTTCACAAGTTACTGACTAACTAAATTAAAAATAAATATATTTACACTTTGTGTATAATGTGAGGTTACGTAAATAACTAGTTCATGTTTTCTTTATCCTGTAATTGATGTACAATACAGCTACTTTACCGGAGTGTAATATCACATTACACTTTAAAAGCGTGCGAAAGAGAGGGAGAGAGAGAAACATAGACACGTGGTTTGCACCTTTTTTATTCTTTCAGTTCTTATAAGACATAGTAAAAGCCAAAATGTATACCCTTGTCTAAAAGATTTTTGTTTACTTATTTATTTATTTCCTTTTATGCAGTTCTTGTCGGCACTGCGACACATTAATTTCCCAATGAAGCAGTAATAATAAATAAATAATAAAGTTTATCTTATCTGAAAATTGTATACACAACCGTGCCCCCTCTGTTTGATATGAGACATTTCTTGTGTGTCTGTGTCTCTGTGTGTGTGTGTGTGTGTGTGTGTGTGTGTGTGTGTGTGTGACAGGTTAAGTACAATGGTGAAAGAGTTGATTTGGTATTTGAGGGGGAAAAAATAAATTTGCTTTTGTCCTGAAACAAATGGAAGAGATATTAGTTGGATTAGGAAAATATTTTCTAATATTTACTTTATTTACAGTGTAAATAATTTTTGTGTGAAAGCTGCGGTTTTGTGTAAGTCATGTTTTTAACTATGATCCCCCCCCCCCCCGTCTTTGTGTCATTTTTAAAAATAAATAAATAAATAAATAAAGATTAAGTGCTTAATAAAATTTTTTGAAAGCTTAGTAGTTTTTAAAGAAAACATAATTGGAAGAGCATCGATATCGTCTGATTCTCAGGTTTTCAGCGTCAGTAACGGTATTGGAAAAGCAAAAAGTTGTATCACCAAATCTCTATATAAGAGTAGAACAGACACAGGATGCGTCATAGAATTTGTCAAAACGGTATACTAGAGCCAATCATTTGCATCGAACTGAGAAATGTCTTTGGAGAGGTCACTGTGCTGCTGTGCCACTTTCTGCCGTCATCAGAATCACTGCTCCGGGTTGTGCGCTTACATAGAAAACGAACTGTCGCCTGTTGTCTGTCGCTTGCTCGTGTGAACACAGGGTCAGGCAGGGACATGCCTGCTGCGTCATACATCAGGTGATTTGAGGACAGAATTCCCAGCATTCTCTGTAACAGCACTAAAGACACGACGTTGCTGTACATTTAAATATAAATGAAAATGTACCATTTCTTTTCCCCAGCTTCATTTTACAGTCTTTTTATTTTATTTTATTTTTTGCACATGCTATACAGTGGCTATTTGTGGTTGTTTATATGTTGCAAAATATTCAAGCAGTGTCACTAAAGAGTCGTCTTGATGCGTACTCTGTCCATTTTGTTTCCACTTTGATGAGTGCATTGTGTCCCTGAAAGGACTTGTCACATGTTGGGTCACATGTTGCTTAATGACGCAGTGACTGAGATGCGTCTGCCATGGCAGCCACTAATGTACACTAAATCACATTACCTCAAAGTAGAGAGGAGCCTTATGCGTCTTGTTTTCAGGCCCACATCTGTCCACCTCGTGCCATGAAAAGTGCTTTCTTCTGCTGAGCCTTGATTCAGTAGCCGTCTTTCACTGAGAAGATTCTGCTCAAATGCCTGTCTGACACTGGGATGATAAAATGAGACAATTTGATAAGCTGATGTTCAAATTCACTTTTCACTCATTTTGTATACATTTGTGTGTTTGCATGTTGCTCTGCCTTTCTAGGGATGTGACACCGTGCCACAATCTGCATCTGTTTAGCGCTCCAAATACTTCGAGATGTACAATGGACTTTTTTTTTTTTTTTTTTTTAAATCCCACGCATCGTCGTTTTTGTTTTAATTTGTACCCGCTTGTGAGATTTTCTTACATTCTTGGTTTGTTCTAGTTCCCAAAACATAAACGACCTAGTAGCCTACTGTTACCCTGACCAGGCAGTTACTAAGGATGAAGGCATGAACTCTGTATGTCCATGTTAATGATCATTGTTTGTCCCACAAGCTTCATATCCAACCTCTCACTTCTAGCTGAATGAAAGTAAAAACCACAGGATTCCGGTCCCAGTGCACACCTCGGGACTCAACCAGATGCCCCGTGAATATTTCTTTAAAAATATATAGTACTATCCGTTCTTATCTGTTCACTTCAAATAATGTATTCATATTTTGTCAAGTTCCCTACTGTAGAGACACCAAAAGGTCTGCCAACACTAAA
The DNA here is from genome assembly GCA_030068355.1 of Notoglanidium maculatum. Lineage (NCBI taxonomy): Eukaryota > Metazoa > Chordata > Actinopteri > Siluriformes > Auchenoglanididae > Notoglanidium > Notoglanidium maculatum. The sequence goes on from JAQQZX010000039.1 coordinate 24,110,564, forward strand.
CGTCTCGATCTCATTCTGTACTCTCACTATGTAACTGTGATTTATCTCCTGAATAGTCAACAATATTTTGGAAGGTTGGCTGTAGAGAAGCAGTACTAATGCAATCATTTAACATGGCACCTTTTTCATTCAGTTGGGCACGTTTTTGTTTGTCTCCACACAGATAAGCCTTCAACTAAAGAAGTAAGCAGGGTAAGTGAGGCGACTTCTTCTTTTTAAATAGTTTAACTATGCATGTCTGGCGTTTTTAGCCTTTTTTTGCCATGAGTTTACCCAAGGGTAAAACCCACATAAATGCCAGCCACAGTTTATTCATTTTATTCTCACTCCCTTATTACTTAACTGTACTGTACTGTGATGACATGTTGGGCTGTGCGTGTGTGTTTGTGTGTGAGTGATTGTGAGCATGTGCATGTCTGGAGGTGTCTTTAGAAGCTAAACAGCACAGCATTTGTGTTTTACTAGGATCAGTTTCCAGTCATTACAGTAGCGCCACTTGGTACAGGGGCTTATTTATGATTATTGTTGGCCATCATGTATGTTAGTCAGGATTTCCTTGTCAAATGAGACGAGGAATAGAAACTACTACAACTAATCTCATACCAGTTTTTCAGAGTGAGAGCTCTAGGAAAGCACCTCTTTTGAGGTCAGTGAGACTTTTGTCCTAATTTAAGATGTATAATCATGATATACCATTACTGTCCAAAAATTGGAATGTCACAGTAGGTTAATTTTTGTATGGAAACATCATTGTCTTGACACGGATTTAGGTGATGGACGTAAAGAGTTTTGCCACAAACCAGTCTGTTATAAAAAGTAGTTTAATGTTTTCATCCTGTTATGAGAAGGTTCATAATTTAGTCAGCTTTCAGTCATTACTTCACATATTTGCTATGACGTTTTCACTACAGGGCATTTTCCATTATCGCTCACGTGCCCCTGTTTTAGGCAGGACAGGCCAAACTGGCTGCCCCTTTACCAATTTAGTTATTGAAATCCTCACCCAAGTCAATATGAGCCCAAATCAGGCGCAGTTGTAAATCGACCTCTGATGATGAGAAATGATTCATCAGAAGAAACGTTTATCGATGTGCACATATTGATGTGAAGCTGAAGTGCTGCATGGCACAAATCTTTGGGACACCTGGACAGGAGAGAGGATATGAGATGAGACAAGCAATTAGAGAGACTTGTGGGTGTGGTTAAAAGGCTAAAAGCTACTCATCTCTAATTGTAACTCCTTTACAGAAGAGACTGAAGTAAACCGTGTCTGCTGTTGTATAACACACAGACCTACTCTCTCTGGGTGGTTGTAGGATTCCTGAATGTATCCACTCTTGTTTCACTGACAAGATAGCATGTTCCAACATACATCACACAGAATTTTTATGCAGTACATGACGTTTGTGTTTGGCTAGTTGCATGCTGTGTGTGTGTGTTGTGTCCAGCAGTACCAGGACACTAATATGCAGGGCGTGGTTTACGAGCTCAACAGCTACATGGAGCAGCGGCTGGACACAGGTGGAGACAACAAACTCCTGCTGTACGAATTGTGCAACATCATCAAAACAGGTCAGGCCTCATGCAGACAAACACACACGCCTACACTGATTAAGCCCCATTATTAGGATTACATCATGTTTGATAATAGAAATCCAGCTTGATGAGTTGCTTCAAGAACACGTGCTGAAACATGGGCCAATTACCCATGATACCAATTTTCACCCGAAACCAGAATTTACGTACCTTTAAGTCATAGTAATTATATTTTGTCTTCATAGCATCCCTGAAGGATTTCTTACATTAAATGCAAAGTTCTGTCATCCTTAAAAAGGTCATTTAAAAAAAAAAAGTTGCCCTCACTCTGTTTTTGTCTTAGGCATGTTGTGTCTGGGATATTAATACATCTCGTTCTCATCCGTCACAAAAAAACAGAGACCGATGTTTGTTGGCTTGCACAAGCCATGTTAAAAATACCATTAAGCACAATTAGCACCATTATAAAAAAAAAAAAAGGCTGAAAATGGTGCCATACACATAGAAAAATGCCGATTATGGTTTTCAGATATGTACAGTTGATTTCATGTTGTGAAATCAAACAATATATGGCACCTTCGCAGCAAGAGGATTGGAAGGGTTAAACAGAAGTTTCCAACTTCACCAAGCATCACTGGAGCAGTGTAATAATGCGCTGTGCTCAGAGATCACCAAGATCAAATCCAATTAAATCCTTGGTGAAAAATATTGACCGCATACAAGGATCTGATAATCACTGTAAAATTTGGGGTGGGCTGTTGATGCATTGGAACTGTTTTCTGACTGTTTTTAGAGGCTCTTGTGTAGATTGAT
>JAQQZX010000039.1:24113012-24131113 GCA_030068355.1 Notoglanidium maculatum
CTGTAAAATTTGGGGTGGGCTGTTGATGCATTGGAACTGTTTTCTGACTGTTTTTAGAGGCTCTTGTGTAGATTGATGGCATTACAAATTGTGCTAATCACCAGCATATTTCAATCCAGAACCTGCTTTCCTCTGCCAGGAGGTGCAGATTTAACCACTAATACAATTAAAAAAAAATTACCCCATGCAGCTCCAAAGTGGTGGAACATTAAAGTACTACAGAGTGTAAAGAGGGTAGCCAAGGGTGCAAAACAGGGGAGTAAAACAGATTAAGTATGCTTATTGTAACATACTGATTAAGAACAGCGTATATCATGTGCTCAGTGCATGCAGGAACTCCAGCAAGACTAGCTACGACAATAGCTTACAACTAAAAGGCATAGTAAAAAGTTAACACAGACACAGGGTAACACAGGGCGCCCTGGGACATGAAGCGGCCAGCCACTCCACCCGTCAACAAACCTGAGTGAACGTAGGAGATTGGGGGGCAGCATCCAAGCATATCAGTTTACCTAAACATTCTATGCCTGAGAACCCACCAGATCTGCTTCTTTACCAAATAAAAAACTATTAATAAAGGGTTTGACTGAACAAATACGTTTTCAGCCTAGACCCTAAACACTGAGACTGTGTCTGAGTCTTGAAGACTAATTGGAAGGCTGTTCCGTAACTGGGGGCTTCATAAGAGAAAGATCTGACCCCTGCTGTAGCCTTCATTATTCAAGATACCAAAAAATAGCCTGCATCTTTTGATCTAAGTAGGCATGGTGGATCATAAAAGACCAGACGTTCGCTTAGGTACTGTGGTGCGAGACCATTCAGGTCAGTAGTAGTTTTTTATAATCGGTGCAAAATATGATTGCGAAACAAGGTAGTGTAGATAAGATAGGGGTGATGTGATCAAATCTTGTTCTAATAAGGACTCTCTCTGCTGCATTCTGGACTAACTGGAGCTTGTTTATTGGCCTACTGGAATATCCAGACAGTAAGGCATTACAATAATCTAACCTAGAGGTAACAAAAGCATGAACTAGTTTTTCTGCATCGTGCAGTGACATGAAAGAAGGCTGTGCTAGTAATATTATCTACATGAGCTTCAAATGAGAGACTGGAGTCAACAACCACACCAAGGTCTTTTACTTCTGCACCTGGTAAAACGGAAAGTACATAGTAACTCTGTACGGCCTATCTGAAAACTTACCTCTAGCTGCATGTGGTCCCAGTACTAGTACTAGTCTTATCAGGATTAAGTAGAAGGATGTTAGTAAGCATCTATTATCTAATGTTCTTTACACGTTCCTCAATTTTAGTAAGCTTGCATCTCGCATCTGGCTTTGCGGAACATACAACTTTGTCATCAGCATAGCAGTGGAAGCCATATATAAGGAAAGCATATATAAGGAAAAAAGCAGTGGGCCGAAAACGGAACCTTGCAGAACACCAAACTCTTTCTTACTACGTCTAGAAGTCACCATTTACATCATCAAATGTATAACGTTCAGCCAAGTAAGGCCTGAGCCAGGAGAGGGCCATTCCCTTAACTTCAACAAAATAGTATGAATAGTATGATCAATGATGTCAAAAGCTGCTCTAAGGTCAAGTAACAAAAGCAAGGAGACATAACCCTGATCGGAGGCAAGTAGTAGGCCATTTACCACTTTTACCAGCACTGTCCCTGTGCTATGGTGAAGTCTAAATCCTGATTAATACATTTCGTGAATGTTATTCCTATATAGGTACGAGCATAATTGCCTTTTCTTGGATCTTGGAAATAAATGGGAGGCTGGATATTGGCCTATAGTTGGACAGCTGACTGGGGTCGAGGTCTGTCTTTTTTTTTTTATTCAGGGGTTTGATAACTTCTAATTGAATGGAATTAGGTACATAGCCAGTGCTAAGTGAGTCTGGGACTGAAAGGTCGGTAGTTTGATTCCCTTCACTGGGGGGAGAATGTGTGGGGAGAGGGAGTGAATGAACAGTACTTTCCCGTCCCTCTGCTTCCACGGCTGAAATGTCCTTGAGCAAGGCACCTAACCCCCAGTTTTTCTCCGGGCGCTGTAGCATGTAGCTGCCTACTGCTGTGGGTATGTGTGTGTACTTCTCACGTGTGTGTGTGTTCACTGCTTGGATGGGTTAAATGCACAAAAAGAATTCATACCTTTGTTCAAGGTATGCCATAATAATGTGGTTTAACTTTAACCAAGGGAAGAATTGATCATTTTTAGAATAGTTTCAGTTGCTTCTGGTATTATCTGCTTGAGGAAACATGTAAGTAAGAGATCTAGTACACAGGTTGATGATATTGATAAGGAAACTAGTGAAATTAGTTTCAATGGGGGGTTAAAACATTCTAATGGCTAATCTGATGTAGTTATATTGTTAGTCGAGTTAGCTGTCAAACTGTCTGGCTTTAAATTCATAGTTTGAATTTTTTGCCCGATCATTCCAATTTTTTCACTGAAGACATTAAGTCATTGCTACTACATTTTGATGGTGTGAAAATATCTGTGGTGGTCTTATTCCTAGTTAATTTTGCTACAGTATTAAGTAAGAATCCAGGATTATTTTTATCTTCTATTAGGATGGAGAGAGAGGTTGATCAAGCAGCACTAAGAGCTTTCCTATAGCTCAGGAGGCTCTCCTCCCATGCCAGTTGCTAAAATACCACCTTGCTTTGACACCATTTATGTTCAATTCAAACGCTCAAAGTGAAGTGTTTTAGGGTATGTGTGTCATTATACCAGGGTGCTAATTTTTACTCTCTAATTATTTTTCTTTTAAGTGGAGCTACATTATCTAGAATATAAGGGAAATGCTGACTAAGCATTTATTTGTCTAATCAAGTTCTGTAAGGTCTGATGGTAATGCTAAAAGCAAGTAAAGAAAGCTATGCTGCAAGAAATGCAGTAGTAGGATGGATACCGTCCCGCCCTAACAGGCCAGCCTTGCCCTCAAACTACTGCAATTATACATAAAGCCCACATTGTTTTCGGAGCACCACCTGGACATCCAGCAGTTCACCGACCATGACCTGCTGTAAACTTCATCGCCGTGCCGCATTGGGAGGGGTCAGAGCAAATTTCATCGGATATCACCTTTGCTACTTTAAGCACCTCTACGAAGTTATTCTTGGTAGCCTCTGACTGATAAAGGTATATATCATTGCTCTGTACATGAATAAATATCCTTGAAAACCTGTGCTTGCGTAGGACCCTAAGCTTGCCTACAATGTCCGGCGCCCTGGCTCCCAATATACACCTAACTATAGCTGCTGGTGCCCCTAAAGACCTTCCTAATTTCATGTACCTTAAGATAGAGTCTCCTCTAACCAGAGCTCTTCTAGGTTTCTCAGCAGGTGCTTAACTAAGGAGAGCAAACCTGGTAGACACGTGAAGTGGAGAGGAGTGGTGCTCCCGTGGCCGAGCCATACCTTTAGCTTTTGCTCTGCGATTATCGAGTCATCACCCATTTGCCCTGCTGTGAGGGCTCTAATGCCAGAGCTAAGGGATTACTAACTCTGCCTAAGCCATCCAGACTTTCCCCTCCAGACACCACACTGCTCTCACTCTGACTAATGCGCACCTCTAATGCTGCAATCATCTCCATCAGAGAGCTAGCTAATATACATTCATCACAAATCAAACTATTACTAACGATGAAGGAAGAATGACTAAACAACCTGCATTCCATAAACCGAATAAGCCGAATGTTTACCATGATAAAAGTTTAATGTACCTTGGTAGATTTGTTGATGGTATTTTCAGCAGATCTGACATGGATGCCCTCTGCTTGCTGCTTTTAAACAGGAGGAAAATGGGTTCTCCAAAAAAATAGAAAATGTGACCGAAGGGAAAAGGGAAAAGCACAACAAAAACAAAATGATGGCGCAAACTTATTGATGAAAAACAGAGAAAAGGGTGTAGTTTAAATGCCTATACCGGCAAGAACCTCCCGCCAAACAATTAGAAAACAGGAACGACGTCACACTTACAGGAACATAATTAATGTTTGGTAAGGACTGCTTCAGGCAGATTTGGATTTGTGTACCGATTTGAGGAAGGAAGTCCACGTGAGTGAATGTAACAATATAAAAGTGCTTTAAGTATTTTGCATGGAGGGGTCATTCGAGATTCATCTACAAGTGTCTGCACCCTTGTTAAGGCTTACAGGAAGTGGCTCATTGCTAGTATTGTATAAAAAATTAAACCTAGATTCTTAAATTCAAAAAGTCAGTCAATAAATTTGACCTCTTGTATTTTCAAATCATTCTGAAGCTGACTATATTATATAGCTGTCACCACTGAGAGTGTGCCTTGTATTTAGTAACATTTGATATTTTCAGAGCTGCGACGTGGAGTGTTGGGGACTTTGTACACTGTGTGTTCAGTGTTGTAGCTTGGCCTTTAATGTCATTTGGCTAAATAGACAAATCCTGTCTGCAGTACGTCTCCGTAAGGCCTTAATGCTTTCTCCAGCAGCAGACAGTCCAGTGGATTTATAGGTTAACGATGCAGCACAGAGAGAGTTCTGGGTGCTGCTGGGGTTGACCCTGGTTAGCAGGCCTTGCCCTAGCGCATGTTCTTCATTTCTCTCTCTCTCTGACACTGCTCCTCTCGTGCGTTCTCTTGCTCGCTCGCTCGCTTGCTCGCTGCCTGGGTGAGCAGTGCTCAGGCTGTCACATTTCATCCACCCACGCCTCGTCAGCACACTGCAGTACTGCAGAGCTGCCCCCTGCGCGTGCACACACGCACGCACACACGCACGCGCGCACACACACACTGACCTGTACACATGTGTTCATGTACATGCACGCATGCATGTAAAACTAAGCACCACTCAGAGCAGAAATGCCAGAACACACACACAAATGACTCAAGAGTTTTTACTACAAGAAACACAGACCAGTCACGTACATAATTTGACCTATCTTGCATATCTAACCCCACATCCTAAATGGAGGATCATCCAATCCATGACACCTAAAGTATTGTTGTTTTTTGTTTCCCCTCACAGCCACAAAAGCTGATGGTTTTGCACTATACTTCCTTGGAGAATGCAACAACGTAAGTGTCTACAAACTTTTTTTTTGTTTTGCTATATTCTTATAGTAACAGAAATTCAGAGGCAGTGGTGATGCATGGCTTCAAGGATTGAATCTTTCTACCACTAGTAAGGCATTTCCATTACTTTAAATGGGGTGGTTTAGATTATCATCCACCCTTCTTGGTCATTAAAGCTCTTTGATGGTACTGTAAGCAGAAAACATGAATGGGAATGAATAGGCATTCTGTACCCTAGCCTTCTGTAATCTGTAGGAACATCAAGTTCAAACAAATGCATGAATTTATGAACAGTGATTTGTCTCTTTTACTTCATTACTAGAGTAGCTTTGTCATCATTAAGACCCTATCTACAACAGATAAACATATTTAAGGGTTGGGATAGCTATTTCTGTACACTTATTATATTTAGACACACGAACAGTCAATGATCATATAAGGGTGAGTCAAATGAAAACTTTACATTTTTTTTAAATTTTGCATTGTTTATTGCAAATTGGTGTCACAGAAGTTCAAACGTTTCCTCCAGAAAAATAATTCAGTTAAATTCTACTTAATGTTGCACTTTTAAGGTTTTAATTTCACTTGCATTCATAGAATTGCAGTCAAACTCGCTGAAGGATAATGCGTAATGAATGACATACTAATTTAATGCGGTCCTTTTCTCTGGGCCAGACCCTGTGTCTGTTTACGCCAACAGGGGCAAAGGAGGGGCTTCCTGGGCTCATCCCCTCCGGCCCCATTGCGTTCGGTACCACCATAGCTGCTCACGTTGCCAAGACACGCAAGACACTACTTGTAGAAGACATCATGGGGGTGAGTCACAGTGCACCACACTGACTGGAAAGCTGCATTGCATCTTAATATTCGCGGTCATCTATCATTATTTCCCTGTCATTGGTGTTTTGTATAAATCTAAAAAGAAAGGTGATTTTAACACCTTTAACAAGTAATATAGGCAATACAGTATAACATACAGCTTTTGCGGATTTTTATATTTAACCTATAGTTGTGTGTATTACCACTCCAGAGAGCAACAGAAAGTGTACTTAAAATATGGTGCTGGATCAGTGATGTTTTGTGGTTCGCAGGCTCTTGTGAAGAATGAATTGTACCAAGTTATTTCTGCCCCAAACCTGGTTGCCTCTGCCAGGACGGCAATGGCCTTGTCAGTCTCTGAATTTGATCCCTACTGAAAACCTGTGGTCAGAATTAAAGCTCAAAGTTGACATGCACAAACTTAAGAGTTTAAAATGTTCTGCAAGGAGGAGTGGTTAGAGATTGCAGCATTAAGAGTACAGATAAAGTGCGGTTATTTTTCTCCAGGGCAGGATTCACAAAATACCAATACTTTTGAAACAAACTTTTGTAGTGGGTTTTTGTTTTGGGTGGAGGACAAAACGTTGTATCCTCTGTTGACAGGACCGCAGAAAGGAGAGAACAACTCACTTAATTTCTCTATCATACCTATGGAGTTCATAAATTTATTGTAAGAATCAACGTATCGTATAAAGTCAATTTTCGAATTACTGTCTCCAGTTAACATGGCATCTCATTAGAGCTCCTGCATATTCACCAATTACAAAAACACCACATTGCTGTCATATGGATGGCAATAATTAACCGTCCATAATCTCATAACTATGTTTTTCATGGTCGTAAATATTTTGAGTTTGTTTCCAGTCCAAAACATGTTCCAGGAATAAATAGTGTAGTCACAACAAAGTGTCAGGCAGTGCTTGTGAATTAATACTGTTCAGCACTCACGTTGATTGTTCTTGCTCTATAATGACCCAAGTTCATTGTAAGAAGGGAAAAAAAAAACGGAGCCTTTTTTTTTTTTTTTTTGTTCGGCATGTCACACGCACCTGTCCACAAGTCTGTACTTACGTCTGAGGTCTGAATGAGCAATTGTGGTATTAACTCCTCATTATGTGCGCTTAACTCAACTCTGATTACAGGTAGTTAAGGTAATTAAGCAATGACGCAAATCAGTTATGGTAGAGCAAGGTACAATGCAGAGCTGCACAATGGAGGGGAACCCCAGAACTGGAATGCAGAAATACTAGTTGAGCAGAAATACACTTGCATTGTTGCATTAAATTGGGGTGTGTGTGTGTGTGTGTGCGCACATACAGGATGAACGGTTCCCCCATGGCACAGGGCAGGACTCAGGGATCCGTGTTCACTCTGTTCTGTGTCTCCCCATCCTCACGGCCATCGGAGACCTGATCGCCGTGCTGGAGCTGCACCGCCACCTGGGCCGAGAGCCCTTCAACCTCAGCCACCAGGAGGTGCGCAGACATTACACCACCCACTTTCGCTGTTTGCAGATAAATACTGGTGGTTAAAGTTGGGGAACTCTGGGAAACGTGAGAGTTGTTCATTTTGTTTCTTGCTCTAATAAGAGCATGTCAAGAGTGCTATTAATCACTTGGCTTTAAGAGTGCGATGTCATGAGGTGAGGTGTGGGCAAGTTAGGAGAATAACATGCGCCTGCATTAGTTTAATCTTAATGCTAAACATCTGTCAGAAATAAAAATGGAATTATACCAATCACATACTTATTCAGTAAAATCTTTTCCAATCATTTTTACATTGTCTGACTTTCTAACGCGGAACAGCATGTATTCCGAGTTCACTTAGAAACTTCTGTAAGGAGAAAAGATGTATTTTAGTGCAAACTAAAGACTTCTGTTCACAGAGACAGATGTTTCACATAATTTAAGTCTTATAATGATCAGATTAAAAAGCTAATCATTTATAAATTGTCCATTTTTGCATGGAACAATGGATGATTGTTAATATGAAAGGATTTCAGTAAGGAGATTTTTATTTAACATTTATGACAACACCAGGAGAGTTTTTAGGACTTGCGTTCTGGTTTCTTGCTACCATGACAAGCTGCGAAAGAAAAAGAAAAAAGAGGCTGATGAAGAACTGTTTATAGCTTAATTGATAACAGGAACTAACTTGTGTCATAACTAATTAAACATGCATGATGTGTTCTTGATAGATACATTTAAATTGTACTTGTTGGCAGATTACTGGGGTATAAAAGGAATAAAATCACTTTGGCACATGCTGTCATATCTTCAGGTATTGCTTGCTTTTACTAATGTAAACATTTGGTTTTATGTCCTCTTTTTTATTTTTTTAAGGTTGCCACTGCTAATTTGGCATGGGCTTCTGTAGCTATTCACCAAGTGCAGGTGAGTTCGATCACTCTTCCTTTTGCATGATCTGTGCCATGTTTCTCTGTTTCCAAACACGTTTAAATGTAAAAACCCTTGGGTGTATGGACCAAACAGCCTCAGAGGTCCAACGTACGCAACTTGGCCATTGAATCAACGCACACATACAGCTCAGGGGAGACAATTATGAAGTCGCAACCTGTTTAAACATGAGCAGTAACACTCTGGGTGACGGTGTCCCGTGGTGATTCAGGGCCCGCTGGGTCTGTCTTGATTTGTTGAACGGTATGCGAGTATAAAAGGTGAAAGAAGCTAGGGGGACCTGGCGTTTTTTTTTTGTTGTTGTTGTTATTTTTTTATGTTCAAATCAACCATCAGAATGGGGAAAAATGTTATCTCAATGATTTGACTGTGGCATGATTACTGGTGCCAGACAGGCTGGTTTAAGTATTTCTGTAACTGCTAATCTCCTGGGATTCTCGTGCACAACAGTTTCTAGAGTTTACGAAATGGTGCAATAAAGGAAATGCATCCAATGAGCGGCATTTCTGCAGACAGAAACACCTTGTGGATGAGAGAGGTCAACGGAGAAAGGCCAGACTGTTACTAGCTGACAGCAAGGCTACAGTAATTTAGATAATCACTCTTTACAAATATGATGTGCAGAAAAGGACCTCAGTATACACAGCACTTCAAACCTTAAGGTCGATGGGCTACAACAGCAGAAGACCACATCGGGTTCCACTTCTGTCATCCAAGAACAGAAAGCTGAGGCTGCAGTGGGCACAGGCTTCCCAAAACCACACAGTTGAAGACTGGAAAACGTAGCCTGGGCTGATGAATCTTGATTTCTGTCGAGGCACACAGATGGTGGGGTCAGAATTTGGCACCAGCTGCATGAATCCATGGACCCAACCTGCCTTGTGTGATCATATATCCTATTATAGATTATATATAACTATTATATAGATAAATAGTTGTTAATCTTACCATTAAGTGGATTTAGTTTTCAGTCTGAGGAAGATTCTTTCGTATCCGATGGACCAAGGAAAAACACGTGCCCCGAAACACATGGGCTTTAATAAAGGGGAGATGACAAAACTGCCTGATGTCTATAATACATTCCTGCTTTTCTATTCATTCCAGGTCTGCAGAGGTTTAGCAAAGCAGACAGAGCTCAACGACTTCCTCCTAGACGTGTCAAAGTAAGTGACTACATGGGAGGATGTATAACCTTGGAGAATGCTTCTAATCTTTAATAAAAAGCGTTGGCTAGAATAAGCTTAGAAGATGAAATCTTAAAAATGTTAGAATTTTTATATAACTTTAATGGGTGTTTTTTTTTTTTTTTTTCATGTGGAATAACATTCATAAGCATAGCAGCCTGGGAAACCACTTTTCCCAGACCACCACACATGTCTGATATTCATCACTTTTAATTTTAATTAATGCTGTATAGTTTCTTTCAGTGTTATTTGATTTATTTAAAAACTTTGCTTGGACAACAACCATAGCTATTTAAAATGGCATTTTTTTTCCCGCCGTCCTGCTTCCTACAGAACATACTTCGACAACATTGTGGCAATAGATTCTCTACTTGAACATATCATGGTGAGTATGTTTTTGCTTTTCTCTGCAGGGTCACATGCCCGGTCATGAGGAGAAAACCTGCTGTACTATTGTCGCTCGTGTGTGTTAACATCACTAGTGAAGAAATATGAGCAATGAAAGAACTCTTCTTATTTGTTGTTGTTGTTTTTTCGGGTTCAGTGAAAGTCCTTTTCTTGCAACTGCTCATGCCATTTCCCTTAGGCTTTATTCCATTTACTCTTCTTTTTTGGCACTCAGGATGTTTCTCTTGCATTCTTGCTCTCTTGAGCACTGTCCCATCAGGCCACACTTCCACTCCCTCATCCTCTAGTTCTTTTGTTCTTCTCCTTTATCTGCCGCTTAAAGAGACACCAAGCACACCCCACGTATCAGATCACTGACCCACTCCTGTCTGTCTCTCTTCCTGCTGAGCTAAGCATTACAGGAAGTGATGTTGACAGGTCAGAGAAGGAGCAGACACAGTCAGAGCATCGAACAGCTGTAATTCTATCAGCGTCCGTCTGTTCCTGGCTGCATTTTAAGCTTAACGTACCTGCACAAATAAAAGCCTGACTAGTTGTGGAGGCGTCTGCCAGAATCTTTCCATTCTGCTGATAAACGATGCTAGAAACATGTCCAACAGAAAGTTGTCAAAAATGAAGGAATAGTTTCCCCACTGGTGCTTCTCTCAAACACAAGCATGCCTGTTAAGTAGCCAACGGAAAAATATTGAGCGAGCAGGGAAATACTTCCCATGTGGCCATCAAAGATCCCTGCTCAGATATAAGCGCAAATGTTAGAAACGTATTTATAATGACTGGGAATGTAGCGTATTCTCAGTAGGCATGAGTCATACTGCTGAACTTTGTTGGACATTTTATACTGTCAAACAGGAAATGTAAGAGCTGCGCTAATTTGTGTTCCAGATATATGCAAAAAACCTGGTGAATGCAGACCGGTGCGCCCTCTTCCAGGTCGATCACAATAACAAAGAGCTGTACTCTGACCTCTTTGATATCGGTGAGGAGAATGAAGGGAAACCGGTATTTAAGAAAACCAAAGAAATTAGGTGAGTACCAGTAAGCTTTTGGGATTTAATGTTGTATGTACTGATCATTGTTCTTGCTCGGGATGCATCAGTACGAGTACATGGTTTTGTTACTGACCCTTATAGCGAAAAGAGTAACCAAATTAGTATTACGCGATCCAGGGCAACATGGAATGTTTTATTTGACTCTGTTTATGTTGGTTGCTGCATTGTTGTACTGCTAGCAAGGAACGACTCGTGCCAAGTTTAATTTTTAAGATTCTATGGCTTAAAAGTAGTGTCCTTACTAGAGTGCGCAAGCGCGGCTGACTCGGGGCAGCGTATTCATCAAACATGAGCACAAGGTGCTGTGATTTGTACCATGACTCCCTCAGACTGACTCTAAAGTGTGGACCCTGGAGAGCATCCGTGGCTCAGTGCTCTCACAAACTCTCTCACTTCACTCCTCCATGCTTCCAAATATCTTTTTGTGTGCGCAAATCCATGCCACTTTGCACTTGTTTTTAACGACCACACTCGCTGATGTGCATGCTCCGAGAATCAGTATCGATGCTTAGCTACTTCTTACTATATACTGTGCAATATATTGCTAACAGGTCCTTTCCAGAGCTACCCTGGCACTAGAGCCTTAGCAATGTGGCATGGACATGTATGTCACAGTATTGTCTACGATCATGATCAATGGGACATGGGTAGCCCCTAGTCTCCTTCTCTGGCATGCAGTTAGCCTAAACAGAACAGTAAACTGGAAAATCCTTCATCTGTACACTGATGATTTCAGTTCACTAATGACTGCTCTAATCATCCAACATGCTTTACGAAGCATAAGTGCCTCTCCTGCCATATGCAATGAAGTACTGTAATATTCATAAGCGTTACAATATGTTTTGGATCTGGGCCAAGAAATCTGTAGAGCTGTTTTGCATGAATGTTCTGTTTAATTGTAAAACTCTGTCCGTCTCCATTTAGGTTTTCTATAGAGAAGGGCATAGCAGGTCAGGTGGCACGAACAGGAGAGGTCTTGAATATTCCAGATGCCTATGCAGACCCACGGTTCAACAGGTAACACAAATCTTAGTTTGTAATGTATAAATTTCCAAAACTCCGCAAAGACAATATCCCAAGCTCAGGATCCAACCCAGGATCTGTGAGGTGACGCAATGCCAACCACTCGATTCTCTCTCTCTCTCTGTTATTTCACAGTATATATAACAGTGTAATTTATAATTCTGCACTACCTAAAAACAGTAGTACAAACCACAACAGCTGTGAAACACACCATGAAAAAAACTTGCTTAAAGAAGCATGAACTCGATAGAAATCCATTAAAACTATCAAAAGAACCAGATTATTTAGCAAGTCGGTTTTATACTTCACAGTTCACCTCTCATATAAAGGAACATTTTGTTTAAGGCTTTTGTGATGCATCATGGTTCCAGGTGCACAGAACACAAATGCTTTATATACCTGATTAAATGTGGGGGTTTTCTTGGGTTCCTCCTCCACTTGTGTCTTCAACTCTTCACAGAGAAGTGGACCTGTATACCGGCTACACGACGCGGAACATCCTGTGCATGCCCATCGTCAGCCGGGGGACCGTAATAGGCGTCGTACAGATGGTGAACAAGCTGAACGGAAGTGCCTTCACTAAAACTGACGAGAACAACTTTAAGATGTTCGCTGTCTTTTGTGCTCTGGCCTTACACTGTGCAAATGTGAGTAACAGACCAGCGTGTTTATATGAACCTCTCAGGGGGGTACGAGTCACTCTCCAGAGTTAAATTCCTGTAGATGGCATTCGGTAATTAACAAATTTAATGACCACAAACATTTGCTACTCATCAGTAATGATTTTCTGATGTAGACACAAATCCTTCGACCACCACTGACCGATTTCCACAAATTCTATACGTCTGTGCTTGTCTAAGACCCTAGATTTCTTTTAAATTATCATCAGTGTACCATGAATTGCTGTGAATTTTGAAGACGTCAAAAAAAAAAAAAAAAAATCATAACAGTAGTGTGTTTTCCCAACTGTTAATGGGTTCTCTTGTTTTCGACAAACTCGCAGCTTACTCGAATGGCTCTTTGACGAAGTTGCACAATATTTAAAAAAACCCTTGAAGCCTCCTCTTACATTTGACTGATAAACAGTCCGAAGACAAACAGACTGGGCCTTAGCGGGTGTGTATAAAGAGAAGTGGTGTTTAGTCTCATGTACAGAGTAGCAATTGTTCTTTGGGTTTGGCAAATGTGGTTTAGGTTTGGAAATTTGGCTTCAGGGTTATTTTTTCCTCTGACAGGCATCAGGTTTAGTGGCTAAACAGTTGCTGAGGAAAAAACAATAAATAATGACCTCCATGCCCACTGCTGAAGCCGTTTGCTTCACAGCTGTGCGGTGACTTTTGGGTGTGAATTTTACGTGTGCATATTTATTTGGCAGACACTGAGCCACAACCGCTGGATTTCAATTCAGTTTTATTTGTATAACACTTATAACAATAGATTTCCACAAAGTGTATGTTTCTGTGAATATCTGTGGAGAAACCATCACCCATAGGAATTTTTGACTGTCTCTCTTACAGGTCTAAAGCAATGCCACAATCTATTTTGTGCCCCAAATATTTGTATCTGTATCTGTATTCAGATGTAAAACCGAAGCGGGCCTGACCTAAACCAGGAGGGTTTTTAAAAAATCACCCTCATGTAGTTCTTAGTTTTGTTTGCATTTGCCCTGACAGCTTCAGTTGCTTCCTCTTGGTCAGTGTGGTCTTTCTTTGTCGTTCGAGCTCATAGCTCACGCACGTATCTAGTGTCAGTCAGATGTCCTAGTCATGTCCTAGTCATATCCGTATTTGTATCCGTTTAGAAACGTCACGTGTCGAGTCCGAAAAATTTATTTGTATTCAGTTACATACCTAATGTGTCTGTACAGAAAAAGCCTCCAAACAGACTGATGTTGTCCTGAAGATGTTCTCTGTGTGTGTCTGGGTAGATGTATCACCGCATCAGACATTCGGAGTGCATTTACAGGGTGACTATGGAGAAACTTTCATACCACAGCATCTGCACATCTGAGGAGTGGAAGACCCTCACACAGCTGTCCCTTCCTACCCCCATATACAAAGAGATTGAACTGTGAGTATACGCTGGAGCACCGAACAGCTCGGTGCTCAACAAGGCTGTGGTATAGGAGGTGCCGGAATAAACAGGAAGCAGATTGTCTACTCTGTAGTTGATTGCTTAGTTGCAGATCACTTGAATAATAGCTTGCCTCCTTGCACATGTAGGCAGCTGTAGCATTATAAAATGCAGAATTTAACTGCACAACAGCTGCTAGCAAAGACAACAAGGTCAGCAACACGTGTAATTCGTTATCCATGCGGCATTCAGCACTGGTCGTCGAGGCTGATGCAGCTTGTTTACTACTGGAAAAGGCTTACGTGATAGGAGTGAATCAGGGAAGAATACGTTGTGACTGATGAGACCCGATCAGGAAGTCAACGCATGTGTCTAGGAATAATGTAACCAAGTTTGATGTTAGAAAACTAAAACACTACAGGACATACTGTTGTAGGGTAGGGAAAAAAAAAAAAGTGGACATGTTAAGGAATGTCCAGAAAACAAGTTGGCGCCTGTAATCATTTTTAGCTGCGGTAATCAGTCTCCTTACAGAAGGCCTTACCATATCAACAGATTATACAGTTCTCTTGTTAAAATAACAACAGCCGGTATTATTGGATTTAGATTACGTGGAGCATTGGCCACACAAATCCCTGTGAAGTGGCATCTGAGAGGATAACAAGTGCATTAATATGGAGCTGTGATTAGTGCTGCAGCACACCAGTCTGAGTTGTATCAGAAGAGCAGTTGTCTCAGGTTTATGTCGAAGGCTTCATATTCGCTCATCACATTGAATTAATGGGTGAGACTGGGAAACGATTATAGCTGAATAAAAAACAAAAAATTACACAGGTTTTTTTTTTTTTTTCACAAAAAGGTTATCACATTCGTATGAACATATGCACTTCATTCATTCAACTTGTCTTCATAGGTTCCATTTTGACATTAGCCCATATGAGGAACTCTGGCCTGCAGTCTTTGTGTACATGATTCACAGTTCATGTGGGAAAAACAGGTGAGAAAAACAACCACACCTCTTAACTCATCTGTGCAGAAATTAAAAGCAGGCGTAAATGACACTCAAGCATCTCAGGAAAAAATCATTACAGACCTGTTTGCTCTGTTTTCACGCTCGTAGCCCATGACGTATTTAAGCATATCTGCTTCATCAGCCTTTACAGATAATATTCTGGTTTTGCGTCATTCACACTTATAGCCTTTAACCAACCGATCCTATAAAAGTCCCGTTACACAACGAGTGATATAGAGAAATGGGAGTCATGTTTCAAAACGCTGATATTTGTTTATCACATTTTCTGTACTTATGCCAGTGTTGAAGTGATTCACTTAAAAATGATGCAGCCTGTACTGTAGCATTAACCACTAAGACAGTTTTCTCCTTAGTGTGAATCATCAACACTTCCTACATTTCTGATTTTCTCCAATTTACAGACTTTTTTTTCTACTACTTTTTTGTGGCTTGTATGCTTTTTTTCTATTTTTTCTTCTCATATTTTAACTCCACGCCGAAGAGTCACCTCCTTAGAGCTTTTACGCATTAAGTAGTTACTGAAGCACTGATCGGTTTCCCAGCACACAATATTCCACAAATATTAGGTCTACGGCTCAACGTGCTCCATCATCTTGCTTTCACCATGGAAATTTATTTAAGCTTCACTCACATGCACTTAGGCCAAGTTCCTAATTTTTAAACACTCTAGCAAGGCTTTAGCATATGGTTGTACACCCTACCTGGTACACTACATGTAGTATAACAGTGGTGAACGTAGCGCCTTAAATGTGCAAGTTTTCTCAAGTTAGATTACAAGTATTATACAAAAGATTACAAGAAGTTGCTTCTTTCAGTGTAACTGCAAATAATAGTGTGTTTAGCGGTGTGTGTGTGTATACCATAATGACCTGAACTCCTTTGTGAGCAATTAATTAATTGCCCTTAAAAAAATACCTCCTTCATTAACATGCATTGTGTGAAAATGGACCATTTAAAAACAGGTTCAACTTGTTCATTTATCCTTGCTTGCTGGTTGTATTGTGGCTCATATAGAATGACGAGGTGTTTGTGAAAGGTTTCTATACTGGTGGTTTTGTGTGTGTGTGTGTGTGTGTGAAGTTTTGAGCTGGAGAAGTTGTGTCGTTTCACCATGTCGGTGCGAAAGAATTACCGACGGGTTCCATACCACAACTGGAAGCATGCGGTGACGGTGGCCCACTGCATGTACGTCATTCTTCAGAAAACCTCCGGAATCTTCACTGAACTGGAGGTCAGCGCATTCCTCCAAAACTTCTTTTTTTTTTCTTTTTTTTTTTTACACGAAAATTGTTCTCTTACATGCAATTTCATGTAGTCTTTACATTCACCCAGAGAAAAGGTCTGCTTATAGCATGCTTGTGTCATGACTTGGACCACCGAGGCTACAGCAACAGCTACCTACAGAAGTTTGACCACCCGCTGGCGGCGCTGTACTCCACGTCCACCATGGAACAGCATCATTTCTCTCAGACGGTGTCTATCCTGCAGGTAGAGCTCTCACACTGTAGCTACATACTCTTGGCTTCTTTCCTTGGCTTTCTTTCCTGACTTCATCGCCTTTCTGTTAGCACTTTTCCACCGAACAGCACGTCACCACTGCTCAGAAACAGGGACAGTCTGTATCCTGGCCAAGGGTGTGGCGCTATCCCATTACATAACTCTATTCATGAAAGCAAGACGTTCCCTTGGAAATTCTCAGGTAGTGACTTGATAGCCACAAACGGTAAAATACTACTCTAAATTAATTATTTCGACATGAAGCCAGGCATATCTGATTCAGTGTGGCCTTCTTGCGTTTCTCTCATAAGCAAAAAACATAGCCAGTTGTTAATACCATAATATTTAGTGAAAGAGGAAGAAACTGTCACATAATGGCTGCCCATATGCAGAAACGTAACCAAGTGCGTCGATATTCAAACCTTTACCAGATGACTTGATTTTGTATCTTCCCTTACTAGAGTCGGTAGATTTTACTTTGATCCCAAGGAAGTAATGTAAGATCAAGCTAAAAGCAAAAATTTAAATATTACCATGGGTCAATAAGTAAAAATGAATCGGAAACACTAAGCTGGTTGAATGATTTAAATTGCTGGCCAAAAAAAAAAAAAGGATTTTTAAAAGAGTGAGAACTTTGGCTGACACTACACCTAGCCCACTAAAGATTTTTTTTACTGGTAAGGATAAATTAATAGGACTTCTAATCTTAGCTCCACCCATAGGTCCCGGTTTGGCTGGCATCTAAGTACGGCGCAGCTCGCTTGAAAATAGCGACATCGTGGATTATGGATCCTGAGCCATGCCACACTGTCCCGTGGAAAAGTGCTAGATCACTCCTCAAAGAAACTAAATCCCTCTTTGATCCTTCCACAGTAATGGTGTGTACAGTTATGAGGTAGATTCTTATCCTAACAAAACACCTAAGGGTGTATGAGCAGAATTTCTACACGTTTGGATGAAGAATGTGAAATGGTCAGAGAGGAGCTTATTTTCTTGCTAGTGGACCGTTAAGGACAATTTCTCTGTTTGTAGATTTAGGTAGATATACAAACTGTCCACTGTAACACTCTGGTGTCTGGTGTTGGCAGGCGGTGGTCACAGCTGATTCTCGTGTTTAGGTAATTATCAAGCACTTTGTAAATGTGTGCATTATACCAGAAAAATCACCTAGGACTGACATTGTAAGCTAAGAATTCAGGAATTCTGTTTTAAAGAAAATCTAGAACCGCTATCGTATTGACACTAGCAGCCTTAAAGTCACGGACCAAAGCCTGACCCATGCATTATTTTCCCAGTTTCTGGTTGCTTACTCAAATTTGTTTATGTAAACCCCCATCTCACTTGCTCAATCTCGGGACCCTTTTCTTTTGGCTTTGCTGCTGTCCTCCAGCTGAGCCGTATGCCTCCTAAGTGGAGCTTTTGCTTTTTTATTGATCTCTTTGTTTCCCATAGCTGGAAGGGCACAATATTTTCTCCAACCTGACTTCCAGCGAGTACGAGCAGGTGCTAGAGATCATCCGCAAAGCCATCATCGCCAC
>JAQQZX010000039.1:24131213-24142366 GCA_030068355.1 Notoglanidium maculatum
CACAATATTTTCTCCAACCTGACTTCCAGCGAGTACGAGCAGGTGCTAGAGATCATCCGCAAAGCCATCATCGCCACCGACCTGGCACTCTACTTTGGCAACCGCAAGCAGCTTGCTGATCTGCTGAGCACAAGCGCACTGGATCTGAACAACCACGCCCACAGGTCAGAGGTCACGCACCGGCACACCTAAGCACATGTCAAAAGAATGCAAGGTGACGTTATTCATGAGTCTGGTATCGGGCTGATCAATGTCTCAATTGCTCGTCCATGGCAGGGACCGCGTAATTGGTCTGATGATGACTGCGTGTGATCTCTGCTCTGTTACCAAACTGTGGCCGGTCACTCGCCTCACAGCCAATGACATCTATGCAGAGTTCTGGGCTGAGGTAAACTTTATTACTGTTTCATGTGAGAATCCTAAGTACATTCATATTCCAGCAGTACCAATTTAAACAGGAAAATACTTCACTCTTCTTTATCAGGGTGATGAGATGAAGAAGATAGGGATGCAACCAATTCCGATGATGGATAGGGATAAGAAGGATGAGGTTCCACAGGGACAGGTACCTCCACACCTTAAGAAAAGGAAAACTGCTTCAGAACTTTTTAAATGTCTTCTAAGGTTTTAAAGTGTACATTTTTAAATGGTTATACAGGGTGTCCCATAAGTCTGGATCCATAGGCATTTTCCTTATATGAAATTTAAGAGGAATTTATCTCTGCACGCAATATCAGTTCTGAAATGTTCAACGTTTTTGTATTCAGCGTATACACAGGTGTTGCAAAGTCCAAGGCCATCAATTTGAGCATTTGTTGTAATGTCTGTATTTAAACAAATAATTGACTACGGATCCAGGCTTTCGGGACACCCTCTACACACACACACACACTTGTTACTCTGTAGTTGTGTTTCACTTTTACCGTCTTACGTGCTTGCAGGTGGGTTTTTACAACGCAGTGGCCGTTCCCTGCTACACCACGCTGTCTGAGATGTTCCCTCCATCTGCTCCTCTTCTTAGAGCCTGTAGGTAAGTTACTTGGGCAGCAGCTGAGTCACCTCCACACCTCATTCCACACTCCTATTACATTAAGTAGTAGTAACCTCAGCGATATGGAAACACTTGAATATTGGGGGTCGCATATTAGACATTAATTCGTAGGTAATATGGTAAGTTAATCAGTAGTTCATTGTTTTAATCAGTGCTCTCATTCTTTACAATATATTGCAAGCATTACCTGCTTCTCCTTAATTCTTAGCTTCTCCTTCTGTAATTGAAAGTTTTACCAATATCTGAAATTATCACACGAAATTGACGTGAACATGAAGATCATATTAACACACCATTTAGTTCATGTTTGATTATACCTATTACTGTTATTGGAGGGTATGATTAAACGTGACCACAGTGCGCGTTCATGTGCAGCAATTCTCTCACTGGAACACCCTAACGGACATTGCTCGGAGCTCCACATTCACGCCTCTCTACATCAACCTTACCACGGCGTTTCTGACGCACCTTGGTTCACACATCCATTTTTTTTTTCAAAAATCCATTTTCTGCGACCTATCCGATCTCTCGTAGAATTTCAGCCAATCCCACGAAGGTGTCATTCGAGCATATGAATGAATGTGGCCACATCACATTATATCTGTGCAATTCTGACTGGAACACCCTAACGGACATTGCTCGGAGCTCTATGGTTCAACCTTAACATGGTTGCTACACTTCACAGGTAAGTGCACATTACTGCAGTGCATGATTAAATATATTAGAATTAAATATCTTAGAGTTTTGAAGGCTTGCTTAGTCAGTGATGTGGCATATAGCAGCTAGTGTTAGCTGAAGGTTGGCTATATGATACTATAAAAGATAAGTGGCTATCACTACTTGACAACATGTTAACATCTTAACTCGGTTGCAAATATGTCTCAATTTTGTCACCCCTTTACCTCTAAAGGGGATAAAGGGTCTCCCAACCCTATGCATGCAGTCCTATCTCGCCAACCAATTATGCATTCATTTGTAATGGTTTGCTACATATATGGCATATTTAAAACATTTTAATATACATTTTTTTCTACAGTTGCAATATTAACATTTCCAATTAGTAACATTAGCCAGTTATCGATCATATAGCCAACACATGTAGTACCACATCACTGACTAAGCAGGCCTTCAAAACAAAAAATATTTGAGTTAAATATATTAATCATGCACTGCAGTAACGGGCTTGCCATATTTTCACTTACCTGTGAAGTGTAGCAACCATGTTAAGCAACCATGTTTCGTTCATATGCTCGAATGACACCTTCGTGGGATTGGCTGAAATTCCTCTAAGAGATCTGATAGGTCGCAGAAAATGGATTTTTGAGAAAAAAAATGGATGTGTGAACCAAGGTGCGTCAGAAACGTCTCAAAAATCCACAAACAAATGCAGGGATGTTCACAAAGGGTGAGTGGTTTGTAAATGCGGTTTAAATGAAACAACCTTTATTTTTAATTTTAGGAAAGCGTTCATGTTGCTTAATTGTTTATAATAGAACACGGTGGATGATTTTTCTGAGTGGTAACTTACTGACACACTAGCGAAATATTTTTCAAAAATCTAGATGAGTGAGAGATTAAAGGGAAACATCATTATGCTAGGGGTTATGATTTTCATGAACAAACCAAATGGTTAACATAGCAAGTGTCCTATAAAAGAGAGACAGAAGATAATGTTTTTTCCTTTCTCCAAGTCTTGGTCATTGCTTTTGCTTTTGCATTTTGCTTTTGCTTTACCATCAGGGGCACTGTTTAACACCTAAATAAGCTCTTGTGCATTACACCAAAAACAAAGTCATGTAATGACAAAGGCCTAGTACTGAATCTAATTACCTAGTTACTACAGTTCCTTCTCTACCTGTGGCAAGACTACTTGCGATGTGTCTTTCAGATGTGTTCAGATCAGACATGCATGGGTCATTTTTGGTGACTCTCCAGCACTGCAGTCAGTAGAAGATGGCCCTTCCGCTATAGCTTCTGACAGCCGAACACAGGAGGAAAAACTCCCCCCTATTCCATTTTACATGTGGCACCATGCATAGCTGCTGTACCGCTAGCATGCAATGGCCCCTTTCCATAGCATGATACCGGCTGAGTCTAAAACAAAAGGTGACATGAAAACGCTGCAGACCACCAATTGGACTCCTCACTGCATCATCATTGTGCAAGTCTTGAACAAACCCATTATTTTTAGCATCATATTTATTATACTACGTTGGTTATATGTATGGATATTTGCGCGTTTTCACTGCTCACCTGCACTGTTATGGCAAGTCAAAGTTGCCACAATTCATGTTTCTAATGTTTTTGTTAAGAAAAAAAAAAAAAGGCCTACCAATCGGAGTCCAGGTTCACGTCCCCATTCAGCACATATTATTTGGAAAAAGTTTTGCTGCAGGCAACTCCATTTAAAATTAGCTGGCCTGTACTGATATTTTGCCTAACCCCAGTAAACCTGATGAGTATACATGCACTCTGCCTTTGTGCTATGAAGTCAGTTAAAATGTTAAACAAGCAAACAACAGACCTAAGGCTCCTGGCCCTCATAAGTAAGCAGTCGAGACCCTAACTTTTAGTAAGGCACACGGAATCCTGCTTTGTTCCTAGTAATGTCACGTCATAACTTTTGATTGATTACAAAACCACCGTCAACCCATTACATTAGCCATTACCCTCTGTTTTACCAGTAGAGGGTTAGGCAAAATCAGTACTGGCTGGTTAATTTTGAATGCGTTACCCAAGTTAACAAAACATGTTAGAGACGTGGCAAATTGTGGTAACTTGACGTGACAGCTTGACATGGTGTAAGCTGGTGTTTGTGCCCACTTTAATTTCATAAACATGGAGCCAACGTACGAAACAGAGCACAGTGGCTAAGTGCAGGAGGAGTAATAATAAAAATGTTCCTGCATGTGGTGTTGATGACGTCATGGCAGTTTAATGCGGCATCACTATGAGAACCAGCTACAATGGAAAACAAGGTACTAGACACCAAAAGCGCGTCAAGGCAGTGCAGTGGAAAAGGGCCTTAAGTGAAATCTGTGGGCAATCAAACCACAGCGTTCTACTAATGGTACACCCATAGCAGTGTGGCATTGCCAGGAACATTTGTCGGTTTGGCCCCTCAGAGCAGCTGAGGACTGGTTTGGACGGTTTTGTGTGTGCCCAATGGCTTGGACCCAGTGCTCTGTCCATGTAAAACGCTAACCTTTTTTTGCAGGCCTGCTTGATGATGGTTTCTGTCTATGCTGGAGGTGGATGTGGTGGGTGTTAAGGCCCAGCACAACACAGGGCATGGAAGCTCATTGAGAGCTCATAAGGTCATATCTGCATTTCAGAAAAGAGCCGAGTGTGGTCTGGCTGAACTTGTGGTTCTTCCTACCTGTTCTAAGTGACAGCCATGTCCTGATCCCTTCAGACATAAATCACCTGTGCAATACAAGGTTAAAAATGCTCTCTGGCCCACACTGAAGCTCCCCAAGTCAGTATAATGAGACACTGGGCATAATGTATGCCCAGGAGAGAGGCGCTTGCACCCAAAGGTGCTGCAGAAGGTATTCGAAAAGAAAAGAAGAAAATTCGGTGCCTCACCTTTTCAGATGTGTAGTCAACTCATTATCGAACAGGGTTCTCCCTGATGGGGCCAAATGGCCCTCTAGGACAAGATGCATTCCACATATTCATGGTCTACTGTTCATAGCCTACTTATTCATTTATCAATACATACTCCTATGTTATGAAGTGATGGGATGCTCCCATATCTAAGTAGAGACTGGCCCACTGGGTGACAGAAGTCATCACCATAACATATAAACAGGTGTTTCACCCTTGTGGGCATTATTAAGGGCTATAGCACCCTAGGAAACCTGGACACCACTGTGTAAAAAAAATTCCAACTTCCAGCACATTAATGACCCTGAGCATAAAAACAGGATGCAGGACACTTAAGAGAAAGAAATATAAAAGTGCCAAACCAAGTTGGTAAACTCTCACCCCAAAAGACTGCGTGTTACAAGCAAAATGCGCTAAAATGTTTCCATTTATTTTTCCCCTGAGCTTGCTGTATCATATTATAAGGTGGAAAAAGATGGAACATGATCCATCTTGGTATCATTTATATATTACAAAAACCTCTGGTTTTAACAGACATGTGTAGCCTTTTTATGTCCTCTATATAGCTGGTGTTCATAAAACCCCATTTACATTTGTAACTAGCATTTTAGTGATGCAAGACCCAAAGGCCTTTACGTGTCCGGCCATTCCACACGGTCCTAAACTACGTGACTGATTGCAAACGGCTCATTTGTTAACAATGTTACGGCAGATGATGTAAAAGCAATGCACAAGTATGCAGTGTGTTAATCAATCACGACTGCTAATCAGATTTAGCTGAATATTACTGGTTAAGGACTTTTCTCAATCTAGTAGTGACCATGACGATAGCATAGCAACAGATGAGCTGGAGTAAGTGATCGTATACCAGTTCTTGTAAATGTTTTCTAAAGTTTATACATTGTGTGTATGCAGGGAAAACCTGGGCCAGTGGGAGCGGATAGTTCAAGGAGAAGAGCCGTGTGCGTGGACTCCGTGCGAGCAACCAGAGCAGAGTGAGCTGCTGGAGACTGGACCAGTCAAAGTGGACAACTGACTCTTCCCGAGACCTTCAGCCTTGAACACGACACCATCCACACCCTGCCAGGGACACTGCACTTCCTTTAGAACAGTCCCACTTCCTCTGGAGATGGGAGGGAGCAGAGAGGCCAGGCAGGAGAGGTGATATTCACCAAGCAATGAAAGGAAGAATCTAAAAAAGACAAAGCAAAACAAGCGTTACCTCAGTGGGTGACGGAGGCTACAGACTCAAATCATAACGGCCCTCCCGGGAAGCAGGATTCGATCGCCTCAAATCCGCTCCGTGTGGGACCGCCTTCGGTCTGAACGGACTTCTTTAGTTTTCCTCGGATGGTCACTTTTTTAACGTTTCGTTTTGAGGTGAAACTTAATTCTTTGTTTTTCGAATGGTTTCTTTTGTGGTCTTATATTTGAAGAGGCCTTAAAATCTGAACCTGCAGTTCCTACTAATATGACTTGTAACTGGAGAGGGTTCAGGTCGTCTGAAATGGTACCTTAATTCCTGCTGTGATCAAAACATTGAACGCAAAACCTGCTTGGGAGTTTCAGAGACACAGTAAGGGTGCGTGAGGCGAGGCCAAGCCAAGCACGGTGGCAGTCTTGTGGATGTGTTCTGTTCGTTTGCGCAAAGATGTTTTGCAGTACTTGAATGAAGAAATACAGCCTATTCTATGTGGGAGGGAGGGAGGGAGGGAGGGAGAATAACAAGCCCTGCAGTGTATCTGTCTGAGGTAAGAGAGCTGTTGTGACAAAAGAAGCCAGAGCGTTCTGAAGCTTTCTGTAGTCACACGAGAGTCACAATGTTAAATCTATGACCATTCAACCTGATGTACAAATCAGCTTTTGATCCTCTTGTCCTAAAGTGCTGAACCTTGGGCAATCCACTCATTTTTGAGGCAAACAGTAATAAATGTTCTATGCGGTGCATTGTGACGCTGTAGTGGCACGCACACAAAAGTAAAGCATAAAGTCTCATGAACAGTAATATTTAATTAGTAATGATAGACTTCCAAAACGTCCATTGCACTCTCTAAAAATAGGGCTGTTTGCTGTTCATTTTTTATTACTTTCATATAAAGCCTTTTTTTTTTTTTTTTGCACAAGTTGAGTTCAACCTTACATATGTCTCATTAGTGCTTATTGCGCCTAGTTCTCCGAGTTTGGAGAAAGTAATACTACTGTATATGTAGGACAGGAAAGTAAACAACCACTATGACAACTGCAGTCTGGCTTGCTACCATTTGTGCCCAATTGTTCGGGTTTTTTTTCCTTAACAGTATTTTCTTTCCCTAAATGCAGCACATGGCACTCATGATTACTGTTCCAAAACATTCCATGACCTTAATATTATACGGTTCTATCTGGGTTAAGAATACATAGGAGACAAAAACTTATAATACTAATGTTAAAATAAATAGAAATGATAGTCACATGAAAAACTTGGATTATTAAAAGGTTCATGTCTAAAACATCTTAGAGCAATAACTTAATATTTCATTAAATCATTATGAAACATTAATTAAAAAGGTATGACATGATAGACATGGATAGTGAGGAGTACTAAAATTGAGAATTTAAGTTAGAATAATTCTAATACAGGATGAAACACTGTGCTTGTAATTTCTTTTTTTTAAACAATACATTCAAGCAAGATGATTAGTTATGCTACATTTGAAAAACTTGGCCAAAGATAAATCCGAACTTATAAAATGGAGATAGCGAGTTCTCTGATTAAATGGTTTGTTATGAAACTAGATCCGTGTCATGTGTGGTTTGATTTGGCTTGCATTTCTGTTTTCAGCCTGTAATATGTTGGGACATGGCCAGAGCTCTGAACACCTTCGTGTAAATCCTGCAAAACTGATGAGTGAATGTAACCAACACAGTGGCAAACTGCTTAACCATGCCTGTTGGGTTTTTTGGGGTAACAAAGGAGTACTCAGTCAGATATGATCATATGTGTGTGTGCTTCATTGTTTTCTTCTTCTACTTTTTTTTTTTCCCCTCCATACTTTTGGCACATGTGCAATGCGATTGCGTGAAAATGTGTTTGTATTCAGAGACGTAAGCTACACTCTTATGGTGCTACCTTAGGTCTTAGGCAGCCATGCACTTTCTGATCTTGTGTGCGTGTGTGTGTGTGTGTATGTGCGCACGCATCCACGCGCCATAACCCCTCAAAACGAATCCTCCAAGAATCTGAGTTAAGAGGAACCTCACAGCATTATCCACCTCAGTGACGAAGCTCATCCACAGCCTGTTTTTCCTCCCTTCACATGCACTATGTTTAGAGACTATCATTGTGTTGTTGTTATTGTTATTATTATTATTATTATTATTATATTATGTTGTCCTTAATTTTATTATGGTTCCTATTATATTGCTATGATTACTGCAACTATCAATGATTATTAGCATTGTTATTTTCTTAATTAGAGTTCAATTTTAAATTAACTTATATTTTTTATACAAAAAACTATCTTAGCATTTTTGTTTTGTACAGAGCAAAGTTGTGCATCATTAAGTGAATGGTCATGTAGACCCACTGTTGCCCGAGAATAATGAGGAATGTCTTGACTGTAAATACAAGAGCAGTAATTTTATTAAATATTTCTGGAAAAAAAAAATGCCCTGTGTAATATTTCCTGAGTAGATTTCTGTCGGTTTTTTAGAGGAAGTGTACGCGCATCGTTTTATGCAAGCAGACGTTGGCATTATTTTTTGTTAGGGAGTCAAAAGTTTTAGCACCCCCTAATGGTGCACCATGAGCTAGTTTAGACTATACAATAGATGTTTTCAGCAGCACTAAATTAAAACAAGAAAACACACTATTAAAAAAAGTAGCGCTAAATTGCTATCTTCATATCCAACTGCGGTTCTGTGAACACATTTTATGCTATAAAAGGTCATGCAAGTGTGAAGCTTAAGGTTTAGGTACAGTCTTACATAGGCAAGATTCAACATGGCAGCGCCCTGCTGCTAGACACCAAATATAACCTTTGCTGTTCTAGGGAATAAAAACAGATTTAAAAAAACAAAACACACACCACTGGTAACTAGTACAAGGTAAAGACCTCTCCAGTCATCTGGACATCATTCACACACTGTTGAATCCCTGGATAAATACAACGACAGCTATTTTTGTGACATTGTGGAAACAGAACATTAAGACAACAAATAGAAGGCCTATCCTTGACTTTATATATTATAATAAATAACTTAACTCCATAACAAATAAATCACCACACAGATGGAAACTCTAATAAAAGAAATTAAAGAGATTGTCCTAGAGATAAAAATGTGAAGCATAAGAAAGAACCTAATATCAACAGGAATACCAGAAAGCCACACTGACAGCCTGAAATATATGATCAAAACTTTTACACGACACAAATTAAAGCTTCCATCAGAGGAAGTTACAGACATCAGAGTTCACAGTGTCCATCGAGAGCCAGACCACGAAATTGACCCAGCATCCCACAAACAGAATAAAAGGAAACGGATTCAAATTCTTGTGTTAAGTATTGAAACTCCCCTCACCTTAGAGTTGTATGATTCAAGTAAGAAGTCTCATTTCCCATGTTTCTATGAGTTTCCCCATGTTGATCCTCATTGATATTGAACACAGGAAATGAGAGATGTATCCCTTCTATTATGCATTATATAACTCTAAGATAAGGGGTGTTGCAATATTCATCATCATTAACATGTCAATAAGCAATTACCACACAACACTTGAAGGCATATATGGCCCAAATGATCACTCTTTTCTTCCAGTTTTTTCTCCATACTACAATAATTCTCCTCAGCATCAGTTATCATCAAGGGGATTATCAGTCCTTAAAACCAGACTGATCTTCAACACAACCCAAGATACTAGCACTTATTGGATGTAATGAAGCATTATATGACCAACTTTGGAGATGAGAAAATACGTCCACAGAAGAATACACATTTTTTCTCATCAACTCACCACTCCAGTAAACTACTTCCTTGAAAGCAAAACCAACGATTCCCCAGAAATCTCACCCACTCTTCTCTGGGAAACAGCAAAAGCAGTAGTGAGAGAGAAAATTCTCTCATACTCCACAAACAAGAAGAGAGAAAAAAAAAAAAGAGCAAGAACAGAAACTGAGACACTAACATGAATCCCACATACAAAGAAAAAATACTCCATACTAAAAAAAATAAATAAAAACATTTTAATACAAAGGCTCAGTTATCATATATAGTCATAGATATTCAGGAAAATACCTAGAAAATCAACTTAACCAAGATCAATTACATCAACAATTATAGACACAACTGGAAATATTATCCATGACCCAGTAGCTATAAACAGCACCTACTACTGAAGCAATCTATACACCTCAGATAACAAATGCAAGTATAGAAAAATAATCTCGAATACCATATCACTTCCCATGCTAAGCAATAAACGAGCAAAGAGAGATTTAAAGTACAAAAAGAATATGCAAAATGTCCTTACAATCCCAAACAACAAATCACTGGGCACAAATGGCCTTCTGGTTTAATTCCATAAATATTTTTGGACAACAATTTCACCACTCCATCAGAAAGGCATAAGAAAAAAAAAAAAAAAGAAAGAAAAAAAAAACACCCAGCATCATCTTTCCAACTACATTTGAATAACTCTTCAACTAGCCACCACTCCATTTCATTAAATCAACAATGATGTTAAAATCATCAGCAAAGTATTATCTCAGACTATCAAATCTGTTAATCCAGTAAAAAAAAAAAAAATTAAACACTATTATACAGTCATGTGAATTATTATTATAGTCTTCCACAGTATACAAGTGTTGAAATTAAAGTATGAATGTTATTTAAGGGTATTTATGTTCAAATCAAGTGAACATTAGAGGAATTTTTTACAGCAATGTTTATGTGGGCCCCCTGCCCCTTTGAACAGACCAAAAGTAAATAGACAATTGGCCGCTCAGATGGTCAAGTACGGCATTTTATGGTATGCCAGTGAAGCAAGCCATCATTAGGCTGAAAAATCAAAACAAACCCATCAGAGACAGCAAAAACAGCAGCCAAACATTCTACTAATACTGTCTATTTTCTTAAAAAGCAAGAATGCATTTGGAGTTCAGGAATAGCAAAAGGCCCAGAAGACTATGGAAAACAATAGTAGTAAATGACCGAAGAATTATTTCCCCTGGTAAATAATAACACATTCACAACAGTTGACCGTCTCAAGAACACGCTCCATGAAGTACACGTATCTGTGTCAAAGTCAACAATCAATAGATGATTTCACCTGAGTAAATACTGTTAGTTTAAAGATGAATTGATTAGACCATTGGCATGGTCTACCGATGCAGTAATATGCTCTGGCCCCCATCCCAATGCGGCGTGGCGATGTAGCGTACAGCAGGTTATGGTCGCTGAACTGCTGGCTGTCCAGGTGGTGCTCCGAAAACAGTGTGGGCTTTATAGATAATTG
>JAQQZX010000039.1:24142466-24172292 GCA_030068355.1 Notoglanidium maculatum
ACAGTGTGACCCAAATGAGGATGGGATCCCTTTTGAGTCTGGTTCCTCTCAAGGTTTCTTCCTTCTGCCATCTCGGGAAGTTTGTCCTTGCCGCCTTCGCCACAGGCTCGCTCATTAGGGATATATACAGATAGATGTATAGATTCTTAAGTTTATATTCAAAATTTATTTTGAATAGCTGTTATTGAATCTGTTGTTAAAAGCGCTATACAAATAAAATTGAATTGAATTGAACCATTGGTAAGCCTGAGTAAGAGGATGAAAAAAAAAAGAGCTTGCACAGTTTTGGATCAAGATGTTATGGACAGATGAGGCAGAGATCAACTTGTACTTGAATAATAGACAATACAGACAAAAGCAGCAGGTGAATTCTGCCATGCACAGGACTATATAAAAAGTGCTGTAATTCCTACAGTGTTCACCTGATTTCGATCTATTCATTATTTATCTCAACAGCTAAAATAAACAGAACTGTCAATGTCCAAACATTTATGGCCCTGACCGTACCATCTCTAGATGGGGAAAAGGCTTTTGACAGCGTGAACTCGATTCTTCTCTTCACAGCTGCTATACAGGAAATTTGGTTTCGGGAAATAAATTCTTCACTGGATATCGCTTGCACAGGGCCACAATAATTACTAATAGAAGAACCTTACAAATCAGGACACAGCAAGAAAGGTGTAAACTCTACATCCCCTTTTCCTTTATACACAGAACAATAGTACATCAAAATGACAACATTATGGGTATCAAAACATGGAGATGATGCGACACTGTTCCTATAACGCCCAACCAACTTGCTCAGAAATGTCGCCACGGTTAAAGACTCGTTTGCAACAATATCAGTTTCCTCTATGAACAGGAACAAATGAAAAATAATGCCGCTATATGGAACTGGAATTCTGCATCTCAGAAACAAAAACACCAAACTCTCTTTCACCACAACCTATAAGACTTTGTAACACAATTGCTGTTCCTAGGTAGTAAGTGTTATTTTCTACTTGCTTATGCCTCAAATGTATAGAAAATGGCTATTAATCCCCTCAAACGTTGCTTTTCTGATCAGGACATTGGTATTTGGGGCTATGAGTATGTATAAGGGGTTTAGCCATGGCCCCTAATACACTCAGCACTGATACAGGGAAAGGCAGCAGCAGACACATGCCTTCCCATATACGAGTGTTAATACCCCAATAACTTAACATGCTCAGCAGTACGAGTTCAGTATTACAAGGGAAATTTAAATTGCACATGACAAAATTGTAGGTCGTCATAAGTTACTGTTCATGCCATGGTACGTTGTTATGCTGTGTTAATATTTACAATATTCTAAGTATCATTTATAGTCTTCTAGATCAGGTCAAAATCATTCACTTTGGTTACTAGCAGTTTTTGTTGTTGTTGTTTTTTTAGGTGCTCTTTCAGAGAAGAGGACGACACAGATGATCAAAGGTCATAAATCACTGCTAGAAATGATATATTTCACAATGGCCGTATGAAATGTACAACGTTCTGTAAATTAGGTAGTTCTTTAGTTACAGCAACATACTTGGCATCCAAATATACATTTAGGATGCATAGAAAACTATTGCATACATCCATTACTTGATATATATTTTTGGTTCCAAGATCTAGCATGGCTTGCATGATGTGCAGGTTGCTAAATACTGCTTTTCCTAATGACTCACTTTAACAAACATTTTTTATCCTTGAAAAGTATTGAAATATGGAATTCATACTTGACAGTACCTGACCTCGCCAGTGTTTTATTGAAACATCAACTTGATCATTAGATTTTTGATGCCTGTCCTCTAGGGATGTGCATCTCCATCACTGAGGCCAACACGATACACATCACGACGCACTGCCAACGATACATTAAAGATGCATGTGAAGCAACTACTAATGCGATACAATACGATTCACCCTATTGCAATGCAGTGTGATTTGACACAACACGATTCAATGCAATATGATGCGATGCGAAAGAATAGGATGTTACACAATTCGTTATGGCAGCTCTTCCTCCTATAATCCTCCATGTGACTCAAAGAGGGTCTGGTGCGAGAAGGGACTTTTATTTTTGAAATGAAATCCCGATTTCATCCCAAATCGTATCAGTGCACACTTTTTTTAATTGGGGCAATCGTATTGTGAACTATTATTTCAGTGCACCAATGCAAATCGGTGACGCTTACCATCCCCGTTGTCCTCACAATGGATCAGACATTGTATTCCTTTGCCAAAAGAATCCAGTGAACATGGCCAGAAATGTTTAGTGAAGACAAGATTGTGGTGATGATGGGAAGACTTTTAGAAGTTATTGGGATATGTGCTCAATAGAAGCGGACAGACCTGCATTCTTGTTCAATCAGTCAAATCCACTATTTTCAGATGTGCTGAAGCTATTCTCAAGTGATCTCATGTCACTAGGTCAAGATTTATACATCGAGTTACAGCAGCTGCCCTACATGTGCTGCAGACCTCAGCATCACCTCACATTGCACCATGTAACAAATGGATTTCAACACGTCCGTCAACAAAGGCCAGCCAAATTCAGCAGTTTCTCTACTGAAATATGGTACAAGATCTTGAACTTCTTGCATTGCAGTTTGTTGGGTCTTTCAGTTGTACGTCATTTGCCTTGGCCAGATTTTGCCATGGATGCTCGCTCTTGGTCACATGAACCGTGCCGGATGGCTGCCGATCCACATCAAGGATAGGGTGCAGATTTAACAGCAGAATGCATGAGGAATTTGATAAGGGTCATTTTGTTGTTCAGAAATCAGCTCATATCTTCTCAGTGATGGCTGTGGACAAGGCCCATGAGCGAATGAATGAAAAGCTTAAGGGTAAAGGGGTCAAAGAATTTGACTGATAATCCCACTGGCCTGCAAAAGGTGGACCAGAAGCGGACAGAATAATTGAGGAGTTTGCATCAAGGCACGCAATGTCAAATATTCATCGTGACCAGGGAGCCTCTACAGTCTCAGTTCACTCAAGTCAGCAGTTGCTGTATTTCTAGGCATGGGAAGCCCATTCACTGAAGACAGCCAAGACTTGATAGCCTTTGACATAAAACAAGTCACCACAAAAGACAAAGTAAAGCTGACCTCTTCTCAAGTATGTACACTGTTGGGCAAAAGAAAATGAGGCAAACCCAATATTGCAAAGCATGAAGCTTTTACCGGTCTCAACAGCAAATCATTGGTTAGGAAAATTAGCAGCAATGAAGCAAATAGATAAAGTAAATTGGTGTAGCCTTTCCCTCGTACCCTGGTGTAGCCTGGTGTAGTAAATTGGCAGCCCTTCCCTCGATTTCCTTTAAATGTTGAAGTCTTGTGGGTAAACTTGCAGACGGCTTTTTACAGAAAGAAGAATCCACGTTGTTCCCCTCAATGTTAAAGTCTTCAAACAGAAAATATTTTGGAAAATTTTGAATACCCAGACAAGTTAGTTTCAACTTTATATCATTTATATACCATTTATATCACAGTGTACCAGAAGACTACGCAAGTGAACCTTCTTGTTTCCAGCTTTTCCCCCCAACAACAATTTCAGCAATGAGCATTGACGAGCAAAAGAAGGCCGAGGTCTCAGGAGTACTTTTGTAGTTCTTGTTCATTCTCTACCCAGTGATTTTCGTTGAGACCATTAAAAGCTTAATGTTTTGCAATATTGGGTTTGCCTCCTTTCTTATGCCCAGGAATGTACATTTCTTGTCAATCAAGGCATGCGCATATGGACGAA
Source organism: Notoglanidium maculatum (assembly GCA_030068355.1). NCBI lineage: Eukaryota > Metazoa > Chordata > Actinopteri > Siluriformes > Auchenoglanididae > Notoglanidium > Notoglanidium maculatum. The sequence continues at coordinate 24,146,217 of JAQQZX010000039.1, forward strand.
TTTTCCGACATGAAAACAGTACGGTTACGCCTGCTCTGTCTAACATGGGAGATCTATCTGCTGCCTTGATAAACTAAGCACCTCAACCTCTTTAGAAAAACCTTCTGTTGACGCCAAAATCCTTGATGGATCAGTAATAGTGAACATATTGCCACCAGGAGCCAGCTCAAAATTTTGGGACTATGCCGATAAAATCATCTTGCTATACACAGAGATGATGATGAAATCAACAAAGCACTTGGGGCATATACATTTATGAAAGCCTCAAAGGTTATGCAAAAGACAAAAGGGGATCAGAAAGCTGCATCATAGTTCAAGTGTCAACACCCATTCCCCTAAAAAAGGACAGTTTCCTTCATGCCGAGGAAAACAGGACAGATCCGTACCATTTCTATAACAATCACTGTTGTATTTCAATCACAAGCTCCTACACAGAAAATGAGGTATACAGCAGATTTCACACAGATGTTATAGTGAAAGCAACATAGCGCCTATTTAAACACGAACAGGCAGACAACTGATTGCTTCTTCACGCGTTGCACAGCGCGCGTTACGATCATCACACAGTTTTAATCAGAACTGTGGACACATATCTACCTTTACCATTCCTTTCCTCTTGATGAACTTGATTGCATTTGAGATAAAAAAAAAAATTAAAAAAAAACTACAGATTAATACCAAGTCACACAATTTCAGGCAGTTTAGGGGAACTAAGGGCCAACGCACTTCCCTTCTTCCATGAACGTCATTCAGGAGTACTGGCAAAAAAAACTGCATACGACACCTGGATAGTGTTTTCAGAGGTTACAAAAGCCTTTGCAAATCTCTAAAAATCCCCTTCATCGATCTCTGAAAAAGATTTTTTTTAAGTTTTGCAAAGATGTGTTATATTTCTCTATGAGAGATCAAGTGAGTGCACACACTTGAATGAAGCATGAAAGGTGCTGTTTGCTGAAGGGGAGACAACTGCGATGCATCGGAGGGCAACAGAGACGGCACTTACCGAACACATCAAGAGGGCAGTCGGTCAAGTAGGAGGCCATTGCTGGGGCCAGTGGTTAGTGCTAATGCAACGTTTGCTAAGCCCTGTAGACTGGGGATGGACAAAAGACCTTAATGGCAAACAGATGCCTTTCTGGACTACACTTCCAGACGCAGTAAAGCCGTGTGAGGAAATAATCGAATGTGCCTGCAAATAAGCGCCCTGCAAATGCTCAGAGGCTTGCACTGATCTGTCGAACTGCACAGGATCAGGCTTTCAAAGTCACAGTAATGCATAACTGCTCTATCCATAGTTTGCATATTACACATAAGTGTTATGAAATGAAGAACTGAGAATTAAAAATTGTGAAACAAGATACAAGCACAAAGTTGAGGTCAATGACCCTTTTCTCTTCATTCTTATTTGTATCTACAAACATGCCTATCTATAATTGTGGTGTCAAATAGCACTAGAACTTAAACATGTAAATGCGCAGACCTGTTGGTGCTTGCAATTGATTTGTCTGCCTTAATTAATACACATTTACTCACCAAGAACATTGTCACAGCATTACTAATGTCCAAACAATGGCACTATATAAATTTCAGGCAACTCTTTTGAAAAATGCATTATTTAGCCCAGATAATGACCTTGGATCACCTTACATGAAAGAGCAAGCAAAAAACTACTTGTAACCAAATTTTAGCCCTTGTGCTAAACATGAAAGATTTTCCTAATTTTTTTTACTTTATCTACTAGACTATTATTATTATTTCGGTATTAGTCAAACCCAGTTTGGGGCACAGCCAGTGTTCGGCCACATATAAACAGGGTCAAACTCCTTGGCTTGAACCACTGATTCAGCACAAAAACAGAAAACAGACAGTAGTTGCACAAAAGAGAATCAAAAAACATAAAATTGTCCAAAGATGTGCATATATTCTAGAGAAGATGCATAATACTGTCCAACCAGTTTTAGGGCAACACGGTCAACCTTGCAGAAAAAAAAAACAATCACAATGACGAAGCATCAAGTCACATAATGTCAAATATTCATCATGACCAGGGAGCCTCTACAGTCTCAGTTCACTCAAGAGATCAAGTCAGCAGTTGCTGTATTTCTAGGCATGGGAAGCACACTCACTGAGGACAGCCAAGACTTGATAGCTCTTGACATAAAATAAGTCATGACAAAAGAAAAAGTGACGTCTGTCCAGACTATCAAGAGTCCAAAACAAATAAGTGTTCAACCCCAGTCCCTGACATAATACCCAAGAATAACATGCCTCTTGAGAAGTCCTCAAGCAAGTCATCTAGAAATTCATACCAAATCTCATCCCTGAAGAGCAATGCTGACCTCTTCTCAAGTATGTACATTTCTTGTCAATCAAGGAATGGGGATCTGGATGAATTTTCTGACATGAAAACAGTTCTGTTATACCTGCTCCGTCTAACATGGGAGAACTTCAGATCAGACTTGTACAAGATCAACCTGCTGCCTTGATCAACTAAGCGCCTCAACCTCTTTCTGCTCATTAGCAGATAATTTATAATACAATAGCTATTACTCAGCCACTCTGATACTTTAAATGCATCTGACTACCAGTTTCTATTAGATGATTCGCATTTCATAGCTCATGAGACTCTAATTCTTACTTTCTTTTTTCCAGCACTTATGCAAAAGTAATGGCCTCAGCAAGGGATCGTAATAAAATGCATGACAGGCAACTATGCAAGATTGTGTCACGACTGTAGTTTGTTGCAGGATTTTTTTATTGTACTAAATATATCATATTTTCAAAAATAATAATAAAAATAAAGAAATTAGTCAAGAACACATTTACTGATCATTTTATGCAAGTAGTAAGGAAAGACGGTAAAGTCTACCCTTTTGACCAGCTTGGTGTGTGTTTTGGCAGCTTGTGAGACCAAGCTGGGTGTTTCAGCAGTGCAATATTACATAACACACTTACAGTAGGCACACAATAATTCATAATTTCAAAAAACAATCCAGAAATTGAGATTTTACGATATGGAAAGTTGTATTTGTTACTTAGTGGAATCCATCACTTACTACAAGTGCAAACATTTTATAGTAATGTATTTTTTTTTTTTTAAATAAAAAATACAAATCACTGAAAATCCAAAAAATTGAGATGTTAAAATGATGTTACAATTCTAACAGGATGAATTGCATCAACAACTGCCATATTTCATAACGGTTTCATAGTATAGGTGCAATCTAAACGTTCAAAGACGTTGTTCCTGTTGCGAAAGCACAGCGCGTGGCTCGGTCACGTGAGTCAGTAAGCCACATAGCATTGCCTAAGGACCTTGTTAAATGTTTTTGTGACAACCTACACGTGTGCATTTGCGAGTTTACTCAGACAGCAAATACCAAATTCTGTGTCAAACTCTGTAAATCGGAAACGGAGGCCCTTGAAAAGCTTCTGCAAGCGTGTGGCAGGTTTTCTTGTGTGGATATTTTTCGAGGGTTGTGCTCATGAAGCATTTCAAGGGTCTCCGTTTATAATTTCCTGAGTTTGACACAGAATTCGACGTTTGCTCTCTGTTCAAGTTTTAGGGTGCACAGTAAAATCGCAAATGAGCATATGAACGTCGTCACAAAAACGCGGGCAACACGTGATCCAATGTTGACAGCAAGACGTCACGTGGCATACTGACTCGCGAATGATACTGCTCGCGCTCGCTACACGCGCGTGACAGTTCCCTGCTCTGTTCATTCGCAACAGGAACAGACTCAGTATCTCTCTCTATATATAGCACTTGTCACACACGACGTAACTACTATAACCTTCAACATTTGTTTTCTTTTATATATATTTATTTCTGTACTCATATTTTAAGACTTGTTTGTACATAAAGGCTATATTGCACTTGCAAGCCACATCCATATAAACAACTGTTACAATCTTCACCATTTTAAAGACATGGAAATTTTTCTTTTCTGATATACAGACTCTTACATAGTTGTCTCAGTCATGCACTTTTTAGACGGTCCCTTACCGACGCCATTAATATAAAGCAACGGTGACCTTTATAAAAACATTCAGTTGCAGTCAGCTCTGTGTTCACTCCAGAGTGAGAATATACACGTTTTTAATCATTGTTTTTGTGTTCATTTCTTGAGAAACAGAAGACACAAACATGCAACAAATAGCCAGCAGAGTAAAACCAAGTCTTTACCAAAGGTTGGCGTGCAGCTCGTGCACTGTTCACCAGAAATACCTTAAACATTCTGAAACTTAAACTTTTTAATCATAGTAAGAGACACACAGTTAACTAAACCAAACTTCTACATAGCCCACACAACACACACTATATCACACCAACTGTAAACAAACAGCAGCCTGGCCCATCAAACAAAAGCCGCGAGGAAGCTAGTCCAAATATTTTACTGCCTAAAATAAAATACAAAAGTAGGCACTTACCTTTTAGAAGTTACGTCATCAAATCATTGAAAAACACACCTCAGTAAACACCACGTCAGCAAAAAATAATAATATTTTTGCGCTACACTATCGTTATTTTTAGCAGGGTTTTTTTCCGACATTAACTCAATTAACACACCAGCTGAGATCATAGCCCACGTGACTGCACCTGCGTGCAAAACTTAAGCCAATAAACACAAGACAAATATGACTGACTTACAATGAAGCGAAATTTCAACGAGGTAATGAACTAAGAAAAGCTAGCAACAATGCTGAAAATCTAAATATTTTTTAAAAATTGTTTTATTGTTTTGATTAAAATTGTGCCCCGCCCCCTTTTCACCCGGGGTCCTGAGCTACATCCGCTTGGGCATATAAGCAGTAAAATTTCTCCCAGTGGAGCTACTCTACTGATAAATGACTTTAAAACAGAACTACAAAACCCACAACCGAATGTACTATTTAAAATAATTTAATAAAAAAAAAAAAGAAAAACAGATAAATCATCGCGTTTCCGACTTTCTCCACGTGACTTGAAAGTAACCAATAACAATTCGGAACGCGCTGCCATAGCAACCTGTGTTAGAGCCCACAGGTGCTGGTTAAGCTGGACGCAGTTCAACAGGCAAGTAAACAAGCTGTTCATTGCCTTTACTTTGTCCTGCTTTATTAGCAACTTTTAAATGAAAAACATACTGTGAATAATTGCCTATATATTTGTAAAATGGTTCTCATTCCCATTTTCACACTGCACAGATTGGCCTTTTATATGATTATGTATTGTTTTACAATGAAATATTAATAAATTCTGGGCTGATGATGTATTATAATCCAAAAGAGAACATTCTCCCAGATTTGCCATCATATTAAAAACTGTGAGTTGAGTGACAGACACTGTAACACTCTGTGTGTAATGAAATACTTCAGTCAGTCAGTCATTCATATTCAGGAAATGCTTTATCCTGGTCCGGGTCGCAGTGGCTCCTGCACCTATTCTGGGAACACTAGGCATGAGGCAGGGACACACCCTGGATAAGATGCCAGTCCATCACAGAACAACATGCACATACTTATTCACACCTATAGGCAACTGAGCATATAGCCAGTTTGGACAGAAAATAAACACAATAAGATACAATAAGATTTATAAACAGACAGACAGATCAATCCACCCACCTCTACCTTCACAGATCAGCTTATCAAGTAAAGCAGTCATTAAGGTGTATAAATAATGACTGTGGCCTGCCAGCAACCCCATCACATGGAAAGAAACCACCATATAACCACCACGGACCAGACATTATTTGGGTGTTGGACCATTCATCACATCAGTGACACTGACATTATGGTGTATCGAGTACTACATTGATTTGTGCTAATGTTTTAACCCCCTTTTTATCCATCCTGTTAACAGAATTCCTATGGCCACTACCAGGAAAACGACTAGCAGAAGTTTAACACAGCATGTGCATGGAAAAAAAAATTAAGTCTCTAACTGTAAACCTGGTGGACCACGAAAGTATGTGTATCTAATAAAATAACCTGTAATTACACAAGGTTTAAAATTAACTCTTGCCAGTGCATCAGTCATTACTATGTCAGTCCTGTGCTGAAGATGATCCACTCACAAGTTGAATTCTCTTCTTTACTTTATGGCAGCTTTAGACATGTCTGTCTCAGGGAGCCAAACTCCGAGGCGCTCAGACATGCGGCGCAAGTTGAAGGAACTTCTTCATAGTGTGGAAAAGGCACACAAAGTAGACATCCAGACCTACAGCTCAGGTCACCTGTGTCCGAACAGCCTCACTCATAAACCCCTCTACTGCAGGCCACACAAGCCCACCTGGAACGAGCCCAAGGGTAAAGACATGGGCCCTTCTCACATTCAGGAAAGAAGCAAAATGGAAGCTAACGTGGAAGAAACAATTAATACCCTACACAGTTTCACTATAGCCCCAATGCTGCAGGAGACTAGGATCCAGAAACAGCCAGAAAGTTCCACTGAGAAACTGCTGACCGCCGATCCGAGGGGAGCTCTGGGCATGACGGAGGTAACACAGCTGAGAAAAACAAAGCAGGAAAGTTGTGTAGTGTCTGACATGGTGAAACAGGACAGCTCCTGGTTCACACACTCTCATGAAGCTGGGCTTACCCGGAGCGATCGACTGCGCCAGAGGCAGCGCTTTGACACACAGGTTTTAAGGACAAAAGACCTGACCACCAGGAAGTGTTTGAGTGGTAGAGAAGCAGCGGAGCGGCATGAGCGCAGGCTTCAGCAGGTTAGAGCTACAACTACAGAACTATAGCTGAGTGAAAAAGTTTGCATAATCTTACTTTTTCCATGTTCCTTTATTAATGCAAGTAATATAAATGGACAAATTAACAAATGCTTATACAAATGTGGAATGTTCTTCTTGTCCCTAAGGACCTTTTCCTACCTCTTGGTGTTTTTGTTGGATTTTTTTTGTAATTCTCCCTGGCAGTTTTTTAGTCATCATTCTTTAATTCCTTGGAAGTGACCATGTTTCTTCTTTTTCTGAACTCCCTACACACGGATATCTTTTAATCCCTTTCTCCAGCTCTCTGAAAAGCCAGTATTTTCCTTTTAATAAGTCTTATGAAATTATATCCCGGCCCATTTGACTCATGAACATGACCTCTCACAAAACTGCCTTAGAACCCGAATTCATTTATTTGACTTTTCCAAGTAAACATTCAAATAAATTAACTTCATTCAGCAATTTGAAGCAGGTTCATGAAAAATAAGTGGGGTCAAAGTTAAATGCAGTTATGCTTCAGACATGTTTTCGCCAGGATAATTCAATTAGATAAACATAGAATTCGTTTTTCGTACACAAGCTGTAAAGTAGTGGTATAGTTTTTCTTTCTTTTTACTGAGAAGCCATGTTGGAGTGCTGTTATCTCCTGAGCTTTTTACTGACTTGTTCCCGGCTCGGCTAATGTCTGTGGTTCAGTACGCAGACAAATTGCACTGTACTTGGTCATCTCAGAGGACAGCAAGAGGCTGATGCACATTTCTGACAGAGGAAGTTGTTAATGTGTGTGCTTGTGTTAGGCACTGAGGAAGCTTCCTGCCAGTGGAGGTCCCTGCAGAGAGCGCCTCACAGTATTTAGTGATGTGTTTGATGACATGTGCGAAGGCTCACATGTATTCGGCAGCATCCTCCGAGAAATCAAGGTGAGATGCTGTGACGCCTTGTTAATGCACACACACGTCATACACCTGCATCTTTGACTAATGAGTAACTCTCACTGGATTTATTTTCCAATGAAATAATTTCCAATGAATTAAAAATTCACCTGTCAATTTAGGCTTACAGACCTTAATTAATCTAGGCTTACTTTTAATTATAAACTACTGTACGTGATTATCTGTTGTATACAGACAGAGTACGATTTGTACATGAAGTCACTCCTGTCCTCCCAGTCACTTCTCCAGGACAAGGTGAAACTTTACATTTCAGATCTTTTAGGAAAACAAATCTCAGCAGTCAATAATTATTGGATGTAAGAGGCTAGATTTGGTATTTGCACACAGCAGAAATGTATAAATAATGTTATGTTATGGATCACATAAGAATAGAAAGATCTGACAGTTTTGGCATCTGGCAGGTCCCCATGAAGAAAACCGTTTCATCATGCTTTTGGTTACGATTAAGAGGTGAAGGTTAGCATTAGGTTTAGGTGTAAGCGTTACACTGATTAGTATTAGTACATACGTCAATGGAAAGTCCTAACAAGGATAGTAAGACGGACTTGTGTTTAGTCTGCATGCACCCCCTTTGGAGGCTCCACAAAAGCATCAGAGTTAAAGGACGCAGCAAAGCAAGTGTTCTTACTGGAACAGGAAGCCAGGAGAGCTTTAGAGGAAAATGACAGGTATTATTATTTTTTTTTTTAAATCATTTCGATTTCATTGTGCATGTTGCTCAAAAACATTAATATAATTTTCTTTCCCTTCAGAGTCAGAATAGAGTATGAAGATGCTCGAGCCAAAGCCCTGGTAGACCAGAAGGAAAATGGTACAAATCACAAAAAAGATATTTACCCATAAGCCCAAACACACACGTTGTTTGAGTAACTCCAACCTCATATACACTAAATGACCAAAAAGTTTATGGAAACCTGACCTTCACTAACATACTAATTAGTTAATACATAGTCATCATGAATTGGCAACACTTTATTACGAAGCAGTGATCTTTTAAATTATATTTCTCAGTAATATATCTAAAGCAAAAGAAAGTTAATCAACAGTAATCATCAGCTTACTAACTCCTTCTATAAACCAAATTATTGAGCGCTACAGAATGTTAAAGTTAATCTCTGTTTTGGTTTTTTTGGTTTTTTTCCATGAGACAGGGGGTCAGAAATCTGAGATACCAGTCAAAGAGCGTGAACTTTCCTCCATCGCTCAGGTGGAGGCTAAGACACAAAAGCTGTGGAAAGTGTGGAATGAGGTGCAGAGGCTTCAGAAAGACATCAGAGAGACGATGGTGTCCGCTGTTACCATCAGCGCTCTTGAGAACTGCATCAGAGACTCAGAAGTACTGTCCTTCTTGCACCAACTTAGAGTACATCATTGTGCCTTGGCTAACAGAACACTAAGTACTGATGTACATTTGTCTTTTTCTGTCTCTAGGATGAAGTCATGAACTTTGCTGCTTCAAACGTGCTTCTCCAGAAAACCAATAAGGTAGCGATGGACATTATGTCAATCCCAAGTGTTCAAAGTGTAAATCATATCGAATAAACTGTCCTTTCCTTCCTTTAAAGGATCTCGAACAAAACATTGCAATGGTCCTGAGCAAAGCAAATATCAGCGAGGAGACAAAAACGTATGCACTGTTTTCATCTTGCTTTACAGTCGTAACATTTCTCAGCACAAAGACCAAAATTGTAGTAATATTTATCATTTATATAAAATTATTCAAGCTGCTTGCACATTTGTCCAGGTTACCAACACTTTGATTTCTCTCTTTTATAGGCAGGTTTGGGAGGAGTTATGGACCACACTGAATGGACACGATTAGGACCCTTGGTTCATAAAATTGGTCACCGTGTGACTCTGACTTCTGTTTAAACATCGGCGAGAAACAGTTTTCGCATTGGCCGTCAAGCGCGGTAAACTAAATAAAGAGGCAGCAGTCTTGCTTTGTGGTCCACAGTCTCATAGGAAGTGGTTCATTACTCTGATGTGCTGTTTTTCTGAGAAACTGTTGTCCTCTTCTAATGTTCAGCTTGTCACTATAAAATAAATCATTTTTTTAAATGTCTGCTAAAGTGGGGCAGGCTATGTTTCCAACACTGTCCATTTTCCAGACTTGGCAGATTTAAAGAAAACTTATGTATACACTAATAAAGATTCAAATTTAACGTTTTTATTGCTTAGGAACATTTAAAGTTATACAGTGATTTGGGGCTTCTTGAAAGAGTAGACTATGTCTTGAGTTAAGGAATATATTCTGTCAATGACTCAGCCTCTTTACAGGCACTATTATCCTTAAGAGGTGGAACGACAGAGGCAAAGAACTTTTGGACTAATGAGAGAGTGTGTAAAGCTGTTGTCAGTCGAAGATAAAGTCTATGGGTTATCAGTCAGACACAAGGATAAAGTAAAGAAATTGATAACATCTCTCTTCTTACAGCATGTACTTTTGGAATCAGCTAAATAACACACACTCTATGACTCGGCACCGAGGACGTGCCTTCATGAGGAACATTGACTGCAGCCAGCAATTCCAAACAGGCTGCCCTTTGACCGTGTGCTGGCTTGCAGTGATTGTGTGTTTATGTTGTTCATCTGTTTAACCACTAGATGTACCCCAAGTCTTGCCAATGGATTGCAATAAATTACCCAACCCAATGACTACATGTTGTATTCTGTAATATAGTTTTACCTTTAACACTTTCACTTATATTGTTTCGGTATGAAGTATTGTTCACCTTTGCAAACAAAAAAAGTACAAATAAACATTTCCCCCCCCCAAAGGTATTGCGTTTCCAGCACAAGATTGTACAATACACAAAGTAAAATAGAGATGACAGGATTAGGACTAGGCTAAAGAAGATAATGAAGAGGTTTTAATTTAAAAGGAGAACAAGATATACAGCCTACAGGGAAGATTAAATGGGGTGTGTTACATGTGAAACATGCGCTCTGTCCTACCCTTTAGCAAAAAATATTGCTGGGCCCTTTGACCTTAGCACCAGCCAGTGCCTCGCTGTCTGCTTGATCTAATCGGGGATCAAAGTCCTTTCCATAAGGCACTATCATTGGCAGGCTGTTTCACTCTTTCACTTCACAGACACTTGTCCCACACAAGGCTTCAGCATGTTCTCTCGCTGTGCCCTCGTTCTTCTGCTCTGCCTCTCCACATGCCTGGCTGCCACACTCATCCCTCCTGCTTCTGCCGAGGAGCTTCCGTCAGCTCCTGAGGCTGCAGGAGCTGAAGAGCCAAACCTGAACACAGTTATAGAGGCTGCTGGCGCTGAAGCAGCCCAAGCTGACGCTCCAGCAGAGGGAAGCCAAGCCGGAGCTGCCGCCAGCACAACCCAGGACGACGAGGAGAACGATGACTGGGGCTTCAGCTCCATCAGAGGCAGCTTTCAAGCCGTCAATGGGTATTTTGACTCGCTGCTGGAGCTGATGGGAGGCCGCGATGGCGTGTGCCAGTACCGCTGCAGATACGGTAAGCAAGCCAAGCTAAATGTTGATGTTGACAGAGCGATGACGTGGTTCAAGTGAACGGCTTGGTTTTAATTTGTGTCAATCACACCACTCTTGGCCATGGACACCCCGAAATAAAGTCATGCTGACATCTGTGAAGGGAAGCTCGCGGGTAAAGCTTGTTTCTGCTTTTCATTTTGGTTTGATCAATGCTCTCGTGTTGGTTCATTAAACTAACTCAACTTACGTTTGCTAAGTCTTACATAACTATTGCTCCAGAGTATTACCTTGATCAGAAGGAGAGCAGCACTATTATATAACAAATCAGATAATATCAGCTTTATGCAGACAAAGCTCGAGCTGATTGCCAAAAGTCTTTATTAATTATTGTACCTTATGTCCTTCCCTGGGAATACACACGTTAGAGGTAATATACCTACTCTCTTAGTAATGCTTGTAGTACAGAAAGCAATATTAGTACAAGGTCTTCCTAGCATCCTAAAGGCTCCCTGGAATTCTCTCTGAAAGAGAAACCCTCTGCTCTAGAGGGAACTTTATGGTGCCAAGTGAACCATTTTTTTCCTAACCATGTACGATAAATCTGAGCATGTCTTGGATTCTGTGTCAGTCCCTGCAAGGGCAAAGGTGTGGATTGTATCACAGTGTTTTCTCATGCATGTTGGGTAACACGTTCATGTTTTGCTGATTGACAGGTAAAGCTCCACAAGCTCGTTCAAGCTACCAGGTCCCTGAACCCAATGGCTGCACATCCTCTTTGCTTGGTTTCCAGGTACCAGATAGTGTATGTGTCTTCTGAATCATCACTAACAGACTAACACTAACGTGTCTTTCCATTTTCACCACATAACTCAAAATATATATATGATGGTTACATCAACCCTACGGACAAGGATTCTTTTAGGGTTCATTAGATAAATAAGAGAAGTGAAACACTGTGTTTTAGAGTTTGAAATGGAGTTCCTCTAGAGAAGTGGTCACCAACACTGTTCCCAGAGCACTAGCTTCCGGCAAGTTTCATCTCCAACCAACATTTTAGTTGAAAAAGAAGTTCTTAAGGCAATGATTGGATGGTCAGGTGGGCACAATAATGGTTGTATCTAAAGACTTCCGGGAGGTAAATCTCGAGGTACAACTGAAGAATGCTTAAGAGTTAAAAGTGGATGGCTAAAATACTTGAGGAGATGGGTAGGTAGACCCCATCAACACTCTCAGAAATAAAGGTACCAAACTGCACTTTTCCTTGGTGCTGGGGTGGAGCCATCCAGGGGACATGTTTTGTACCTTTAGTGTGTATATTTTAACTGGAAATCTTAAAAATAATTTGTCATACATAATCAGATCTTACAGATCACCACTATAAAAGCTAATTAAAAGGTACACCATGTGCACTTTCCCAGGTAAAAAGATACTTAATGTATAAATCACACGCCCTTTGATAGTACACCCCCAGTGACACACCCCAGTACAGTCTGGAATCTTTATGAAAGTTAAGAAGAGTAAATTTACAGTTTTGGGGAGAAAACCATCATGTCCATTTAAGGGTTGTTCGGTTATGCCTGCGGGGCAACCTCTTAAGTGCTACTCTTACAAAAAAAAATAAAACCTCTTTTGATAGCTAGGGCATTCAAGCATCCACACCCAAAGGAAACCCCTTTTTCTAATCGCAAATAATCAATCTAACGAAAATAAATAGTAGCTTTTAAAATCCTAGCATGTACTAATCGTACACAATGTTTTACCACAGTTCGATATGGGCATCCCAGCCATGACCAAGTGCTGTAACCAGCTTGACTTGTGCTATGACACGTGCGGCTCCAACAAGTACCGCTGTGACACCAAGTTCCGCTGGTGCCTCCACAGCATCTGCGGTGATCTAAAGAAGAGCTTGGGCTTCGTGTCGAAGGTCGAAGGTGAGAAGTTCTTCAGTGCGCACACCCATGACTCATACATTCACATCTGTGCCTGCTTGAAGTAAACAAGATAGGAGTCTCATAGGAGTGAACTGTAGAGTGTAGAGTTATAGTGACACTGTTAAAAGATAAGGTAACTGTTCCTTTGTATTATTGCATTCTTTCGCACTTTGTACACTTTGACGTCTTTTCCTTTCTGGCTTATGTTCAAATGCTTGCTCTTTCTTTGTCTTATCTTAGAGTGCAATTTTTTAAAAATAATTAATGACCGTTTAAAATGCAACTCGTTTCTTTGTCTGTCAGCTTGCGAGGCTTTTGCGGACACCATGTACAACACGGTATGGACTCTGGGCTGCAGGCCGTTCATGAACAGCCAGAGGGCAGCGTGCATCTGTGAGGGAGAGGAGAAGGACGAGCTGTAAAAACTACCACTCCTCCTGCCAAGCACAATGACTCACCATTACCAAGCGCCTTTAAACTCAACCAAGAAGAGCTCAGAGGACTCCAAAGAGAGAATGGTGGTGCTAAAGACTTGTGTGGAGCGAACATCTATGAAATGCTTGAGTTCTCATCATCCCTTTTTATTAACATGTGTATATGTAGATACCGGTTTGGGTGTACAGGTCTACCTTAATGGTAAACTCCTATTGTTCTGTGGGAGGAGAGCATTTCTTTAGTGTTTCTATAAGGCTAATATTTTGAGTCTGGTTAAGTGGATGGAGCTTTCTAAGAGTGCAATAATCGTTCTAAATTTAAGTCAAACAGCACATTATGACTGGTTGGAGGAACCTTTTTCCAGTGTCAGTGTGCACCCCAGACAAAATGCAACACATTTGTAATTTATTAAAGTGTCTGCCGTTCAAATTAACCTTTCACCCGTATACAATCCAAACACTAGTATCTACATTGCAAAAGAGTGGTTCCATTTCACACAGATTAAAAGCAGTGTAAACACTGACACAAGAATATCATTAACATGACTTCTGATGCGTCTTCTAAACATTCTTAAGTTATTTTGAATTTTATGTTCTTCTGAATAAATATCAGACTTGTGTCTCTCTTCACATATTACGTTTTTTTTCTCCATACGTGACTAAAGTGGCTTTTCATTAACGAATCATTCTGGCAAGGATAGAACAAGGGTAAATCTGTGTCGACAAATATAGTTATGTATTTGTTTATACACTAAGGATGTAGCCGAACATAAATATTTTATTTGAATTGAGGAGATGTGTTTTGGACAGATAAAAATACAGATACAAATTTGAGATAAAAAGATTTCCTCAGGGCATCTGGTTGGGCTAGAGGTGTGCATCAGGGCTTTCATGAATGTTTAAGCAAGTGGTCAGCTATGAAGCTTGAGGGACAAAGACCATGTTCATTAGCAAAGATCACTGTGGTTTGAATTATGCTAGGGTTTCTTTTTTCATATTTTGGGAAATTGCTAAATATAATGGGCATATACAAGCCAAAAAAAAAAAAAAAAAAAAAAAAAACATACAGTCCCACGCATATCTCCGGTTGAGATTTGAGTGATTATTTACTATAGAATTACAGCTCTATTATAGATATCCTGCTGAGTTCCAAGGAAAAACATTTTTTTCTTAACTTTCCCCTTTATAATGGAGGCAATGAGCATGCTGAAAAGACTTGTGGCATCATTTAAAATCCTAAATGTCCTCTTTGACAACTGAAGTTAGTTCAATAGCTTGCATGGTGTGGGAGATAAAGAAGTTTACAAATGTCCTCTAGGACTAAACTTGAATTGCTGGAACTCAGGAGGATATATGGTGTGTCAAAACATTTGCCAACGTTTTAGCACAGTCAGCGGTGACATTAGCATAGGATTCATTTGCATAGAATTGTAATACAGTGATACGTTTGCACGTTAACCTGCCTGGGAAGGCTGCGACAAATTTTGTTTATTTTAAGCAAAATAATATTAATCCGTGTCAAACATTACATGGCATAGCATAACTATGACAAAATATGTATAATTTATTATGCATATTCATATAAAAAAAATCTGATGCCAAAGCACCTGCTTAGTAAATCTGTATGCAAACATTGCTGCCATAATCATTTGTAATAGACGTTAATGTACATTCTGTATTAAAAGTTATATAAATATTATGGAAAAGCTAAGGACTAGCTAAGATAATGGATGTGTTCAGGCCTCAGTGCTTCCATTAACTCAGAGGCAAGATGAATGTATGATGATGTAAGAGAGTGCATCATTGGCTCAGATATACATGAATGTGAGGTCAGTGCGTTTGTGAGTGATGTGGATGAGATGCATGTGCGCAGCCATGCACTGAGTATCAGAATGCAGAAATCATTCAGTTTCCAGTTGGCAGATGAAAGTATGGGGTTAATGGGGTGTATGTGACAGCCGTGGTACAGTAGCGTTTGAGCAAACGCAGAATCAGGGTTACAGATAGAGTGGTGGACTGCAGATTTGTGAGCGTGTGTGCCTGCGTTACAGATCTGGCAGAATGAGAATGGGTCCTCCAGTTAGCGTGCGTTTCTCCTGGTGTTGTTCAGTCCAGAGGTCTCGCCTCAGACGTCTGCGACAGCCCTGTGTGCAGCGTGACTCTTCCTCACCACACACCAGCACCCGGCAGTGCAGGTACACCTCCTACACACACAGAACGGCACTGAGTCACTGTCAGAAGCTGGTATACAGCATCAAATCACACACACATTACTTTTACTATATGTGGGGTATTATTATTGACTTTGATATTACCTAATGATTACCTCAGCACCCAAAAGGAAATGTTTTGGTTCACCAAAAAAAAAAAAAAAGCTTTTTGTATATTTTTTGTGAAGACCGAGCTAATGTCCTTACAGAATCCAAAATGATGGGTTATAAAAACCTGGCCACCTAGACAAAAACAGTAAAGATTTATTTCCCCTTCTCTTTCTCTCACTTCTGTCCCTAATGGCGCACTTGCTCTTTTGATTCCCATTTGTGTGTGCCAGCGAGGTGTGTAAGGGCATAATGTGTCCCATTTCTCATTTTGGGTCTTCAAAATAATGCACAGAAGCACCCTTAAAGAGGCAAAGCCCACATGAATGGAGACTCAACGGTGGTCCTCTTAGCTAAAAACCCCTTGAGATTGTTAGTTGTCATTTGTCAATAAGTGCAACTTTATTACCTATTTTCATCTGTAGTCTACATTATGGGATCTACAGATAATGTGATCTGCATAAAACTGTAAATTATGTGCATTACATTCACTGTATTACAGGATCTACATAAAAGTACATACATAGATGATCTACATAGATGTTGTCACCGACTAAAGGTCTCTGAAATGTCTGTGTTTGAATGGAAAATAAGTTTTTGGAAAAGTTTCATTGGACATCACACAAGCATTTGACTGGAAACTGGCACATGAGTTTGTGACTGCTGTCCTCCTTTGCCGTCATGTCCATCCACCCTTGAGGACTCAAGGATTAGCTTAGTTTGTCAGCAAAGGAGGGCAGCAGGGCTTAGAGTAATATATGGAACAGGGTTTCTCGATCTTTGACAGTCTGTGTGCACTTTCACTCACCCGGTTGTCACTGCCGATGAACTTGAAGACAGGAACCTCGTAGTGTTTAGAGAGGCGGTCTTTAGCTGAGAGCTGGCGTACTGTCTCATCTGAAATACATCTGACAGAAAGAAACCAGGCTAAATAGGCTACATCTCATGATCTAGCGAAACATCGTGACACTGAACATCACATTTGTAACCAGATCTCCAATTAGCTAATTGCCGATGTTATTCAACTCATTTGCCATAATCAAGCATTGACTGCAAACATATGAAAAATAGCCAGCCAAATCATCTATGTAAGAAATAATGGAGGCCCCAATGAGGACTAAGGTCACATGATTATAGAGACAGGTCACCGACAGAGCCTATTGGATTTATGCCGAGGCAGCTAGTGGGCTCTTGACCAGCATGGATTTGAAGTGAATTAAGCTTTTAAAACCCAGCCAATTAACATAAAGTCACACAATCCGAGCTAAATTTGAAAATATTACGGGTGTGTGCGTCTGAATTTGTAACGAACGTGTGGTCAGTTAGGTCCTACCTGTTATTAACTGGAGCTAGATGAGTGAATGAACGGGAAAACATGGATAGCCGGAAAAACCAACATTAACTGTGTCAATGGAGTTGAAAAAGGAAGAGAAGCCAGTGTACAAGTTGAAACTAAAATTGGCAAAAGAAGACTTAACGTAATGTCACCGTTGGCCAAAAACTCAGAGCTTACTACAGAGCTGGACTTGTCTCCACCTGGACAGAGCTGGACTTCTTGTCTGAAATAAACCATTTTGGAGAACAAAACCAATCTTGAGTACAGGGCCTCTGATTACCCAAATAACTCACCCATCCTTAATGAGGTAATATTTGAGGACGTGGTCAGATTTGGGGCCAGGAGTGGCGAAGCACGTCTCCACAAGTGCAGCAAGCCCCTCCACATGCTCACGTGGCTCTACGCCAAAGTACAGCGCATCACGTAAGCGCAGCTGAGGAGGACTGTTGTACGGCTCAGAGAACGCTGCATTCTTAAAAAGCTCCAGTGTGAAGGGGAAGATGCCCTCACTGTGTCCTGACAGCTCCAGTGCAGAGCTGCGTACATTGGGAAGGTAACCATCTGATACATCATACTGACCCGGGAACTCGCACGTTATGGGCAGCAAAAGCTTGCTGGTGCGTACAATTAGATCTCCACTGCTGGTTGGACTTGACTTTGGCAGTCCGGTAACCAGATTTGTGCCAATAATTTTGTCATCAATTACCTAAAGAGAGACAGAAAAACTTTGTAAATCTTGTTCCAGAGGCTGTTGTAAAGACTGATGGCCAGGATATTTTAGCCCAAAACCCTGTTACTTCTGCCAGCAGATAAGATAATGACCCCAAGTGTGACACCAAACCAACACGGAAATGATTACAGGAACTCATCTATCTTAGTTTCTGGATTTGAATCTTATTAGAAACCAAAGTACCCAATCCTGTAAAGAATGTTATAAAATAGGTTGGGTCTGGCCAAAAACTGACCATCTCATTCTATAATAAGTTACAAGTGTGTTCATGAGTGCAAGCTATTAACAATGAATTGCTATTAGTGAATGTTTCAGGGGGCTCACCTGACCACTGTAGTCAGAATTTTAACTTTACTCTTCTACATTATTAACATGGATTAATACAAGTGAAAGCCTGTTGGAACCAAATCACGGTCCTGTATTTTCTTATGAAACTTTTATTCAGGTGAGTTTCTGAGTGAGCCAAATCACCTCCAATGACAAATGAAGATTAGTGGTTGTCATGTTTCTCCTCACCCTGACTACGGTGCCGCAGGTCTTTAAGCTGAAATGAAGGTTGATGTGAGTGCCGTTAGACACTCCGCGACATGAGGAATTTGACAAAAAGAGCTCCAGGCCACCCACAAGGTCTTTGGGAACAGACACATCAATAGAGCTGGGATCACACTGCACAGGCACTGGACAGGATGCAGGAAATAAACACATCATTTTAACACATTTTAACTACAGCAATCCAATTGAAGTTTCTAACCGATTTCCAAATAAAAGCTGTTAAACCCTGTGGCAACTTGTGTCAATGGTTCCCCGACTCCAATTTTAGGCCCACAGTAAACCTAGCAAATCCCTCACCTTAGCCCCAACCCCATCACAAACCTAGCCTAACCCTAAACCTGGGCCAATGTCAACACTAGCCAAGCTCTAACCCTATCCCAAGCCCAAACCTAGCTCAATCCCAAACCAACCATAAGCTTTGGCAAACCATAAATCTAAACCCCTCTTACCCTCACCCAACTGTAACTCTAGCCAAACCCTAACCTAACCTTAGCCCCATCACATTCCCAGATCAACCCTAACCATAGACAACCCAAACTCTCACCCAATCCTAACCCTTCCTTAACTCTAACCCAAACCCTATCTAAACCTAGCCCAAGCCCAGAGATTTTTTTTTTCTCTTTGGGAACTGAAAAGGTACACAAATCAGAATTTAGACATCTAGTTCCCACAGAGTACACACATACACTTAGGAAAGTAAATACATATGAATGCAGTCTAGCTGACCCTGGCAGCTTCGCATGTCCTCCCCCAGTGTTAGGCCTCTGGGACAGTGACAGTAATATGAGTCACCCTCTGATGAGCAGTCATGACTACAGCCTCCATTCACATTGTGGCAACCTGCGATCTCTGCATGCAGCCAAAAAAACCCACCATAAATTAACAACATTTTCAGTGTGAAGTGATTTGTACTTTGTATAAATCTGTACGAGTTTTACCGTTGCAGGTCCGGCCATCGGCGTCCAGTACTCGAACTGGGCCGCACTCGCACCGCCATGAGCCCTTGGTGTTCACACACATTTCAGCACATCCACCATTGCTACGCTCACACTCATTTATGTCTTGTGTGAAAAACAAGAGAGATTTTTTTTGAGAGAGTAAAAAAGCGAGGAGATGGGAAGTCAATTGTGAGTAAATGACAGCAGGGAGGCTAAATAACTAAACAATGGTGTACTGTGTGACAGCATGGGGCTGGTAGTTAGCAAATATTGAATGGAGATTTAGGAGAAATTAAATACAATTCTTTCTTTTATTTCTCTCTCATTCAAAGAGAGACTGGTAGCAGAGAGGACAAAATAGCATTCAAGTTGATAAGACAGTAATTACACAATGTAATGTGTATGCATTATTACAATATGTAATAATGGCTTATGTGAAATGGCTGTCAGCCCCAATTAAGTGACACTGTTACATCTAGCCGGTCTTTTTCCTTTTTTGACTCTACCCTGTTGTTTCTATTAAGCTCTGCTATCATCACTCAGTGGACAAATGTTTTTTCAGTTATGGCTGCACTGCTTAGAAATATTATAATTACACTTAGCCTAGATTTCACAGTATTACTTTACCACTACCCATTGCCCCAGTCTTTCACCAATGTTTATTCATCAGTAAGATAAGAATTCAAGATTAAACCAATTTCTTTGACTTTAATACTAAACACGGCTGAAAACCTTCTTAGAC
Organism: Notoglanidium maculatum; assembly: GCA_030068355.1. NCBI lineage: Eukaryota > Metazoa > Chordata > Actinopteri > Siluriformes > Auchenoglanididae > Notoglanidium > Notoglanidium maculatum. Next base: position 24,166,323 of record JAQQZX010000039.1, read on the forward strand.
ATTTTTCCAGCATCCATCCCTCAATGTCTCTTGGCTCACCCAGACAAGTCTGGGAGTCTGGCCCCAGAACAGTCCCAGCAGGACAACGACACTCTAGTTGAAGCGGACAGTCTGGACGAGTACACTCCGCTTCATCGCAGATGTCGTAGAAATCTACCATACACACAAATTATCCATGCTTATACTCTCACCAATTAAATGAAAAGGGTAAGCAAAATTGTAGACATGGCAGGCAGGCGGACTTACGGCCACAGTACACGTGGAAGCATACTGAGGGGCGTGGCAGGCGGTATACATAGTATCCCCTTGGACAAGCTTTCACATCCACTGTCCCACGCCAATGGCAGCAGTCATCATTGAAGCTTGCACATGTAGGCAATGTGACAATGCCTTCGGAAGGCAGTGGGTGGGAGCCGTTGAGCCAGATTGGTGCGTGGGTGCCACAGTGGTTCTCCTCGATGCAAAAGGTGGGCATGGCGTCACCGGCCATACCAGTGAAGCGGTACCACTCGCCGCTTACATGGCGGTCACACAAGGGCACACCAGCCGAGTTGTTCACATGGTAGTCGGTATTCCTCCATGGCTCGTTCATACTGATGTAAGCCGAGCAGGGATCTGGAGCTGACCATGGACGAAGGCATGAAAATGGTAGACTATACTGTATTTCACCCAAAAATGAGCATGTCTCAGTATAAACATAAAAGCAGTAACATGTCTACAAAAAGTTCCATTCATACATTCACTTAATAATCTGCATAGTATGGATCAAATGAGACTTTGTGCATAAATATTTTTTAAGCAGTGACTGAGTAATCCATACTAGCTGTCAGGTAAGAATAATCTATATAGACATAAAGGAAGGTAATACATGTACTAACAAAATACAGGAAAATTGTTGCCCAGTGAAATCAGTGTGAAAACAGTTTGGTTGTGTGAAATCATGCTCGAATGATGTAGAAACTTTTCTCCTCATTCAGGTGAGCAGATTTCAGAGAAAGCCTAAATTGAGTAAGCACCATCTAATCAATACCCCCCTCTCTCTACAAACTCATTAAAATAGCAAGTAGCCGGTGCATGCATCCTGCTGTAAATGGCCGATGATGTGGAGTGAACCATGTAATACCCACAATAGCCTATAGAGCAGTGGCTGGGTGGTCTTTGAAATCCACTGATGCAGAATTTCAGACAAAACAGTGCTTTTGGTAAAATGTGACCTTTTACTATAGTCTGGCTTCAGCTACAAGCATTAGAGAACAAGTCCACCAAATGATTTTCTCGAATGCTAAAGGGAACTGTTCCGGCAACCCTGCACTAAATTCATTACCAGAACACCGTTTTAACTTATTTGGATTGCAATCTTGACTGCAGCATAAATCTTTAGAACTAGCACAAACTTAAAACCAGCTCAACTCTTGAGAGTCCACATTCAAATCCATTATAATGGTCGCACCCAGTATAAATAATGTATAGTATTCCTCATCCCTGTACCTCCTTTTTGCCGTTAAAACAGCAGTCGAGTGCAATCTAGTGACAGAAGGCAGGCAACAGACAGATCTTATATTTTTAGGATGTTCTGCTAATACGGGAAGTGTTGGAGGCCAAGGTTCAGGTCAAGGTGACATGCTGTAAACACAAGATTCCTGAACAATGTCAAAATAAATCATTTCAACTGCTTCCGCCTTATCTATTGCCTCATCCAAGACCTTTTGTGTTCCTTCGATGACACATCCTTGTTTTTTACTCTAGATAACTGGACTGCGTCTGAGGTACATATGATGGCTAACAAATTATGAAACACAGTTGAGTCACATGACTTGTTTTGGGTCAGACTCAAACTTTCACCAATTGACTTCACAGTTATTAATTGAAAAGACTTGTAAATGAAGCAGACTTGAAAATGTGCATGTCCATCCCTTAAGTTCCATATTTCTTGTTTGTTGGTAAAAAAAAAAAAAAAAAATTCATTGTTTATGCAAATTGAATACACTGCGTTGTGAATTGGCTTACTATTTGGTGAGTAACTCATTCTGACACGCTTATAACGCGAAGTCAAGACCAGGGGTGTCGAACTCATTTAAGGTAACACTTAGGCTACATCACACTTAGTCCTACGCCAACCAAAAACACCAGATACAAATCAATAACACACAAATAACTCCACTTAAATGTGTTCATTTATCAGTATTAGAAAATGATCTGGAAGGTTCATTCTGATTCATTACCCCCCCCAAAATAAAAACCTTTCCTAATTATGGTTTTCACCATACAGTGACTTTATATTACATAAAGTCACAGTGAAATAGATCACATAAATCACCCCTTTTTACTTTTTGACATTTTGTAGTGTTACAATGTGGAACTGAAATGGACTTAATTGGGACTATATGTCACAGTTCAGCTAGCATTTCAGCTTTAGAGATTTTGCCCCATTGTGAAATAACGAAAACTAGCTCTGGTTTTCAAATTCAGCAAACCAGTATCAAGTTCCTTCATTGCTGTGTATATCTCCAGGTAGCCAATCAAATAACCTTGATAAGTCTATGAACTATATAGAGAAAATGCCCAAGACAGCCAGCTTTCAAGTAACAATATGAAACTTTTAAAAACGCAGATCACTTACCTGTGATCTGATCAGGGGCCACAATCTGGAGGGCAGACAGTGCTAAGAGAAAAGTCGACAGCATGGTGACTTCAGTCTAACACGAAGTTGCAAGTGGGTCTCTTGTGAGAATTGTGGGAAAGGGCAGGGTCTTTAAATCTGGAGTGTGTTATCTCAGTACATGACGGATGGGTCCGTGTCAGAGTTGTGTACTGTGGAACAGCAGATAGGACATCTGTCTCACCTTGACCTTCAGTCCTGTCCTCCAGCCCCATACAACACACACATCTCCGGCCAGTGACAGGGTCATCCTTTCATTGTTCCCAAACCAATCAGTCCTCCATTGAGCTCATACATAATCCACATACAGATCCTGGCAGCTGCTCAGAGCTCGCTGAATCATCGAGCCTGCAATTTCAATCAGTCCTGGCAGCAAAGACCTGACCAAAGCAAGTTTCGCCCCATGTTTAATTAAATGAATTGCTTCTTTAATCAGTGAGGCCATTAAGAAGCATGAACTGGAATGTCTCAAGCGCCGTTTGAGATTACTGCACGTGGTTCAATACGATCATCTTTAAATCTCTGCACCAGTCACCGGGTGTTACACAAAAGCAAGATGTAGACACAGGAGAATATATTCTGTTAGAGGTGTTTGAGGAGAATCAAATCCCCATGATGAGGAGTATTTGTTTGTACACAATCATGTGTACAAAAACTTGTGCACATAGCTGCGAATTCCAGTTTTTATTGAGCAGGAAGCAAGACTACAGGAAGAACATGAGCAAAGGATGCAGATTTGAGAGGGTCAGGGCTTCTGCTCAGTCCTGATGAAAACATGTAAAAAGCTGAACCCCAAACCAGCTTTCTCAACCATATGCTCGGCTTAACTGTTCTTTTCTCACAATCTGGTTTGACTAAGCTTGGAATATTGCACCGTATTACAAAGCAATTATGTCACGGATCTTTACTATGATTACACTGTACTGTAAACATATTACATGATATTAGTGTTTTAAAAGAAAAGCATAATTACAAAAAAAAAACATGACTCTCAGTTCCAAAACTGGATAAGTATTTATTGATAAGTGAATTACATTTCTCTTTTATACACATTTCATAAATGATACAGGAGTTTACATTTTAATTTTTATAGTCTTCCAATATCACAGCATCTGATGCCATTGATAAAAACAAACATGAAATGAAGAAAATATGTTAATGAGAAAACAATGAGATCCTGCTTTACTCATATCGATATATATATTTTACTTTATTTTCTTAAGTGCATGTGGTAAAAATGTAAAATAATGCACTCCTCTGAAACTTAATTCATGTGCTATGGAAAAATTGTGGGCTTATGAAGAGGTATTTGAAAGAGATAAATGGATAGGAAGAGAGAGAGAGAGAGAGAGAGAGAGAGTGAGAAAGATACAAAAAAAAAAAAGAGGAAAAAGAGTGATGCGTGGCTGGACGTTGGCTGCCTATTTATCATTCAGGGCAGTCTCAAAGCACATGGACGGAAATAAAACTGCATTAACCCATGACAACCAGTATTCTATAATCATTGCAGCTTTTTTGGGTCATTTTTATATAATTTCCCCATGTAAACATTACATTCATGCAACACCCGCTTTAGAATAAGTTCCATATATTACATATACTCTTGTAAAAAAAACAAAAACAAAGGCAAAGCAAACGAAGGCAAACTCTTATAGAAAACAAATGACAAAAAAAGTAAAAATGCATAATGCAGTGAAAATGATTTTGGTATCAGCTTTGCAGGTCATTCCAGGAAGTGGTTTTTAGACACTGTCCCTGCCCTCGCTTCCCTCTGCGCGTGCAACAGCATCTAAGGATTTATGACTATTGACAGTATGAGGACAAGAGGCTAACGGGGCACAGGAAGGGATTGATTTGCTCATATTGATCAGAGCCGATATGGATGGGAATTACTCAAATGCACTCACGGAGTCGTACGAAAACGGTTACGCTGACAAATCAACCCGTCCTTCTCGATAAAGCTGTATATCGATGACGCGTTCTTACAGCATTTCCAAACTTTGCGGAATGACAGCTGAGAGCAGCAAAACCTGTTCATCATGAAATATAGAAGCAATCATTGAAGCACCTGTGATAGCTTCGGTCTTATCATAATGCACTAGACTAGTCCACTGCAGTCTCTTAAACCTTAAACACCAATACCAGGCTAGCCGTCTCCACGACAACTCAATTTACGCATCCTTATTCAGATCTGGTCTTTCTAGGATTGATATGATTGTGCTTTTCCTGCCTATAAATGTCAGACTTTGCGAGACACATTCCTTCATATCAGGGTGATGTATTTTCAGGCTCGGAGTCATGCATGGTGTATGACATTTCGCTGATTAAATAAGTAAGCCATGTATTACACCAATACAGCACTGTTCTGCTCTAGGTCTCAAACATGAAGGATCCAGACGGTCCCTTAGCTCACTCTGCCATGTTGAGCCACTGGACACGAGTGCCGCGACTGCCTGGAGGCATGAACTGATGGACTGCATGACAGGAGGAGGTAATATCTAAGAAAGAACTTCCCATTTGCAGCACACAAGGCCAACATGCAGCATTAGGCTTCGAAATATTACTGCAAGGGAGATGGCAAGGCTGTTAGATATATCCATCAGCATGGCTGAGCAAATATTGCATGAATGTGCTGCGGAAACCCTGGCACCTAATATGGATTTTCTGAACGATCTTCATCTCTCTATATACTTTCCGTATAACGATGTATGCCTTATATTAGTATACCTTAATAGCTAAAAAGGGTTTCGTTCTGGAGAGATCAGGCATCTGCAGCACACTTGGCTGTATGAAAGAAAACATTACTAAGCTAGTCATACACCATAAGCCTCTGAAGGTGCAGTAATGCATACAGATTCATCTGAGACACAAATATGAGATGTGAAGTGATTCCTACTCAACATTGAACAGAGCACCTTGTCTAGAAGAAATGCATTTAAGTCTCGTATGAGGGGAGAAGTGCGTATTCAAACGGTCCAAATACTCCATCCAGAGATTTTACTACATCGGAATGCTCTACAGCCTTTTCTCTAAAGATCCCGTGTTCTAGATGAAAAAAATGCAATAGTCACATCTACAGCATGCCGCAAAATTGTGCGAGAAACCAACTAAGTCTAGGATCTAATATATTACACGGTTCTCTTCACACTTCGGTATATTCTTGGCATACAGAGGAGCTGTGCAGCTGTACAGCTTGATTTTGTCTCTGATATTTTTGATGCAATCTTATGATACAGTAAACAGCCCAGGAACGTGTTGAAGGATGGGCGTGGTCTGGCTCGTAGGGGCTGAGGCTGAGAGACCAGAACTTG
>JAQQZX010000039.1:24172392-24186757 GCA_030068355.1 Notoglanidium maculatum
CCCCCCCCCCCCCCCCCCCCCCCCCCCCCCCCCCCCCCCCCCCCCCCCCCCCCCCCCCCCCCCCCCCCCCCCCACAGGGTGCGTATTCAAGCGGTCCAATATTCCATCCACAGATTTTACTACTTCAGAACGTTCTAAAGCTTGTCCCCTAAAGACGCCGTGTTCTAGATGAAAAAATGCAAAAGTCACGCGCTACAGCATGCCGCAAAATTGTGCGAGAAACCAGCTAAGTCTAGGATCTAATATATTACACGGTTCTCTTCACGCTTCGGTATATTCTTGGCATACAGAGGTGCTGTGCAGCTGTACAGCTTGATTTTGTCTCTGATATTTTTTATGCAATCTTATAATACAGTAAACAGCCCAGGAAAAGTGTTGAAGGATGGCTGCACGTGGCTGCACGGGGGGGAACAGGAGCGCCCTGATCAGCATGCTGCACGGGGTGCTGTGAGGCACTGTGGGTAACAGTTTTCTGGCACAGAAAAGAAGAAGGACAACCTTCTGAATCTGTCACGTTTGTGATCCTCTGTTAATCTCCACAGGTTTCAGAGCAAAAAGACGCATATGTGGACTAATTCACTGTCACCGTTCATAGACTGCATTCGTAATTGAACATCGTGTGCATGTTAAGCGTGGTAATTTTGACATTTAAGATCAGGAGCTGCATGTATGAGGAAAATGAGGCCTGATAATCTGGTGTACTGATGTGCAATGCAAGTCTTATGCTGACATGATGATAAAATGTCAGGATTTTAAAATGAGAGAAAAAAAAAAACAACAACAACAACAACAACAACAAAAAAAAAAGAAAAACTCCTCCACCAATATGAAAGAAAAAAATTAGTTCATTTCCTCACCCATCATAACAAATATAATAATATAATATAATAATATAATATGGCTTTCAAAATAAAAAGTGCCAAAATTGTTCTTTTGTTTTTCTTTTTTCTTTCTTTGAATAATTGAACACACAGTGATGTTTAGCCGGTAGATCTCTGGTCTGCAGCTTGCAACAGGTCTGTACAGGAAGTGATGCTCATCATGTGACCCTTTCTCCTTGTACACACTTAGCAGCAGTGTGGTCGGACTCCTGTTACAGCTATGTTTTTGCACAGCAGAGCGTGTCCGTCATGCTAAGGATACAACTGGAGACACAGGGAGATGTGGCGGCAGTCCAGAGTCCCAGCCACTGAAGGACAGGAGGGGACAGGGAGACAGAGGACAACTCTGCTCCATGCAGGGACGTTGGGTCAAAAATAGCTCTCCTGCATCTGATTGTCCCCCCCAACAATAATATCCAGGGCTGGGGGGAAAAAAGCCCAAAGGCCCAAGATCTTTCCTGTGCCAGATATACAACTCCGCTGTAAAAAATAGGTCTTTAGAGGTTCTCTTTTTAAAGTACGTTTTCGAGGCGCTGAACCACAGTACACGTGTCTGCATGTGTTGTTTATTCAGCATGTCTGGGAGATAGTGTGTCCATACCCAGAGGTCACTTCCTGTTAGGCATCAGGAGCTTCCTGTAGGCTGCTGCTGTTCTCTCAGTGTTCCTGTAGCGTTACCAGAGCGCACAGGTCTGCAGGCACAACTAGCGACTTTGCCCTCCAGCAGAGGGGCTTCAGGTGTCGTTCGTTCTTTAGGTGGATTTCATTCCATCCCCTCCTCCTCTACTTTGACTCACTGTGTTTAAGCAGTTTTCAAAACCAAAATTATAGAACATAAAAACAGTAGTAGTTAAAAAAAAATTTAATTTCCACTTCGTGTCACAAAAAAAAAACCTTGAAAGAGGTGGCAGGGGAAACGAAAACAAAAAACTAAATGAAAGAAGAGTGGGCTTAAAGAGGGAGCAGGAAAAGGAGAAAGAGAGTTGGAAAGTTGGAAGGAAAGAGAAGGGAGAAGGAAAGAGGGAAGGAGGAAGGGAGGCTTTCACTTCCTCACATCAATCCTTGCTGGTGGTAATCTGCTGGATGGGGAGGTGCAGCTGGAGAGGATCTCTCAGGCGCTTCAGGTCCAACTCAGCCTGGGAAAGAGGGAGATGATAGAGGAATAGTGAAGGAGAGAGAGGAGTCAGGGAGGGGTGGAGGGTCAGGGTCATTCAGGCAGAGGAGTGTTATTTTTAAGTGCAGGAATAAGTGTGTGTGTGTGTGTGTGTGTGCGTGCGAGTGTGTGTGTGTGTGTGTGTGTGTGTGAGAGAGTGAGCACACCTCAGCAATAGCGTCCTTCAGTTTGTTGTACTTTTCGATGTCAAAGCGTGTCCTCTTCACTCCCTTGTGGAGGAACAGCAGATACTGTCTGTCTCTGGCATCGGGGTAGATGTACTCCTGGATTTGGGCAAACACACAGCACCAGGTCACAACACGTCTCTTTTTTTTTTTTTTTTTTTTTAATGAAAGACACACATAACGGACATCATTACACCACAATTTGACATCAAAGATGTCTGTACACAACGTGCTGGGAGGAAATGCATCGAAACAAAAAAGAGAAAGAGGGAGGGGAAGGGGGGGCGCGGGCGGGGAGAGAGAGAGAGAGAGAGAGAGAGAGAGAGAGAGAGAGAGAGAGAGAGAGATACTTTATACCACAGCACAACCTGATTGGTCAGTAGGTGCGCATTATTTTCATGTGAAACACTTTCCGAGTTCTCAGTAAAAATGACATTGTTATGTTGTTGACACACAGAGAGAGAGAGAGAGAGAGAGAGAGAGAGAGAGAGAGCGAGCGAACACACCTATAATGTAGGCAAGAACAGGAACTAACTTGTCTCGCAGACGTTCCACGACATTAATTCTAACTATAAACTGTTAAAAAGCCACACCACTTCATCCAGTAATAAATTAAACAATGTAATCACTGACGAATCGCTGTGGTTTATAAGTGGACTAACACACTATCCCCGCACGCTGTGCTGCATCCCCCCCCCGGAGTGCATTATTTTCATACAACAGCATAATCTGTCAGGTGTTATTCCTTACATTACAGAATCCAGAACTGACCGAGTTGCGTTTTTTTCTTGCTGAAGAGGTAATGGCATTTTTTTTATTCTCTAATTTGGTGGGAAGCAATGGTTTATTCTTGTTGTGAAGTTCGCATCATAACTCATTTGAGAAGTTGTTCGTCTTACTCGTCTTCATTGAAGGATCTGCTTTTGATTGCTTTCTTTCAGGCCATTAATATGAATGACCAAATTCTCATTAAATGTAGGTGTGTAGCTGAATAAATAAGCAATTTAAACTTGACAATGTAATCTGTACAGAAAAGTGCAGAAACTCCTGCCAGTTATATGATTTACAGCCAGTTGAGGTTCGCATTATGGAGTCGATTTATGTGGAAATTTACACAAATTCAGGAGTACGGGTAGGATACGTGGTTTTCTGAACTACCTGGGTTTTCCTGAACACCACATTTCTTGTGTACAAGCTCTTACAAGCAAATTCCTAATAAATCCTTCTGGATCCAGTTTGATGAATGCTAGATGGTGTTTCAACTCTAGTTTCGAACCATGATATGACATGAGCGTAATTCTTGGTGGCTTGATGGCATCTTACCTGGCGTGTGAGCACAAAGTAGGCATACATGGCCATGGCTGTGCCATAGGTGATGAAATAGGTGACGGGCTCCATGATATCCCATGAGTACTCCCACCAGGTTAGCCGTGCCAGCACGCCAAACTGGGTGGCCATATACGCCATGCCTCCCCACAGCACCCAGGTGGTCCTACGCTCTGCTTTCCTGCTCAGCTCCTCTTTCACCTGAGATACATGGCAAACAAGCAGTGTGAACATCGAGCAAGGATTGATTTACACTTTTCAATTTTAATTAGGTTTTCTCAGTGCTAGAGTCAGGAATAAAAAATATGCTTACATTTTGGTAACACTGACATGAACTGATGAATAACGGATATTACCACAATCATCAGTGCTAGATGATCTCATACAGTAATTTTTATAGACATCAATAAAATGGATTATTATATTTCGTCGAGATGGAACTCCGGCACTGCTGTTAGCGATCCTACACATCGTTACGTGTCAAGTAACCTGAAGATGCTTCACTTCTTCTCTGCTTAAATGTACAGTGTTATTATAATAGCCTTATAAGGCATTAGCAACCTATATATGGCTTCATTACGCCGTAGTGATGTATAAATCCTCACAAAAGCGAGGCACCTTTTCCAGCGGGCGAAGCTGGGAGTTGAGATCCTCCAGTCGGCCAATCAGCTCTCTCTCTTTGTTCAGCTGATGCTCCTCTATGCGCAGTGTAGTGTAGAGCTGCTGCACGAGAAGCTTCACGTCATTCAGCCGCTCTGCCTCCTCGTGTGCCATCAAATCTGACACACACGCACAAAAAACGAATAACCACACAATCATTAGCTACATGTACAAGGAAAAATAAACAATGAAAATACCCCTGAACTCTCGCTCACCTCTTCTGGGCGGCCGCACAAGGTGCGTGGTGTCATTGATGACCAGCTTGAAGTCGTCCAACAGCAAAATGTCGATTCCCGTAGAGGAAGCTATTCTCGCGCCATCTGCACATAGTAAGAGTGGATGAGTGTGAGTCAAAGCTTTAATTGCATTTTTTTTTTTTTTTCGTCTCTGACTTGGCTGAGCACAATGAAAGCAATTTTCATGCACGACTGCTAATGCCACAAAAGGAACAAGGCACAAAGGTGCCAAAGAACTAACCAACTGGTTATAAAAGTCACCTCCTCACTTTTCATCTTCTTTGAAAAGTTGCACTTGAACACAGTTTGAAAGTGTGATGTGCTTGCGTTACTCACTTCGGTTCCTCTTGTCCTGCAACACTCCACTAGGAGGAAGAGCCAAAACGAGAACTTTTTCGCATCGCTAGGCTGAAACGCTCATCCGGTGCTGACAGGCGCTAATAAAAGCCGAGTAGCACAGACACTATGGACGGCGATCAGCCGCTGGCACGCAATAACGGCTCAGCTTGGTGTGCCAGGACTAAAGGGAGCTTGCGATGAAATGGAGCATTTTTTACATCTAGCTGGGAGCACAGCTGACACGGTCTGGAGTCAATCTGTAGTCAGTCGCTACAAAAACACGGTCCAAACCCAGTGTGTCCAGATTCCACAGTAGACTGGTAGGACACGTGTGTATTTGTGTGTGTGGTCATACCTGTGGAATAGATAGCGACTCGGTCGATACCCCGGTCCTCGGCTTGCAGCTGCTGGAGGAAGATGCCCACGCTGTCGCTGAGGGGCTTTAGAGTGAACTGACAGCGCTCCCTCCGAGACGGCAGCTTCACTGAGATCACCGGCAGGCTGTTTTGATACACCACTGTCACCTCTGACAAGACAAACACAAACAGTATCGTTACAGGTCTCGCTGAATCGCCACCCACGCACCACTGTTAGCTATCGCTGTCTCTTAATGATGGGCCACAAGACAGTGCTGTGTCTAACTGGTAAAGCTTCCACTTAGTGCCACTTAAAGATTTGCACCCGACACCTATTTTGTTCAAACCGGCTTCATGGCAATTGCTGTTTCATGATGCAGTCCGAGATACCGAGAGCCAAACCTGTGACTAGCAGTAGAGGGCAGTGTTGCAGTGAGTGTCTTGAGAGACAAGGTGTGCTGCAGGATGATGAGTGACATCCGAGTTTTCATGCATGCACACTTCCTAAGCGCCTCTTACAGGACGACAAGAGAGATTACTGATTCTTATCATGATTCCTAGTAGACGGATGCTTCTATCTGGACGAAGCGACCCGTCTTTTTCGATTCTCTCCCTGAGATTTTAATCACACCTTTTACCCAATTCAGTGACAGACATTAAGCCCAATTACGTTAATGAATAGCAGCAGCTACAAAAATTCTCTCACTGAGCAATAACTCTTGAATCTGTCGTGGTTGCTGCTTGATTAGGGAAAGGACTTGGTCCGAATACCACTTCAGACATCACTCACAGCGTCTTATTTAAAAGTGCCCACTTTTAAGCCATAGTTAAACAAGTACACCTAATTGAACAAATAAAAGGAACACTAATCACTCGTAACCGTCACGCTAAGAACCTGGCCAGCTGCTCCTGGTGTGTTTTTGCTCTTCCGGTAGTTTCCAGGCTGAGAGCTTCAGTGTGAGAGAAAAATGGAATATGAGGACTAAATTATCATATTTATAAGGAATTATTTAGTGTCAATAAAGCGCCTGAACTCATTACGAAGCAATCTTATTTCATTACACTCTAAAATATGCGCTGCAATAAATCGACCTCTGTGGAAGTCTGTTCAGGAGAAGAGGGAAGTCTTGGAGGCATCATCAACAGGGTCTCAGTGTGCATCACTTTTTTTTTTCTTTTTTTTTTTTTTTTTACATCACATCGAAGAAGTGTTTTTGGTGTCTGTCGACTTAAAATCATGAGCTTGCATTCTCGGTTAGCCCGAACCTTTATAAATGCTGAGAGAGGGATGTGCTTTTTGCATATTATAGCATTAGGCTTAATGACGAGTCATTTAAGGAGATTGTGTACTTAAGTGCAGATGTCTGGGTAGTAAAATACAACTGCCTCAACGGTCTATTCAAAGCGGAGTAGAAGCATCAAATGAATATGTGGAGACTTGTAGCAAATCTTTCGGACGTAACTACCTGCTACGCATCACCCTCGTCCTATCAATCTTTTCCTTCTTCTACTCATTCGTGTCATTTTTTTTTTTTTGACGAGAGCCTTCTTTCCTCCCCTTCTTTGCAGTTGGCGCCACAAGAGGCCAGTCTTTCTGTGTTAATAGTGCTTCTATTAAATGTACCTCTGAAAATAAAAAAGCCCACTCTGCAGCATGGCCCATCTGCTGGAATCTGGTCAGCATTTCCCTCGATCTAAGCAGATGCTAACGTTCTTGCTTGCTATCGGAGTGCATTCTGACTCCTCGTGCCTCCAGTGTGCACTTTAAGAATAGGATCGCACTGAATTTGCCTTATAAATATAGCAGAACTACAACTCACCGTAATCTGTTTCAGTCGAGCTGCAGTTTGTTGTAGAATTCTAAAGCGCATATTTAGAAGTATTCAGTCCAGCTCTCAATTGTAACTCTCTTACATCTCACTTACGTTGTACAGATCATCCAGTGCTTTTGAACCCTCCTGCCTTATAGAAGTGCACGGGCTGGCGTGCTAAAAGCTCGCTCTCTTATTACTAAATGCTGGAACGCGTTTTAAAAATGTAAACATTGAGCAATACTTTCACTACCGCTTTCAGTCAGAAAGTCATGCCAGTTATATTTTCTTCCCTGGTAATTTGTGTTAATAGGACGACGACATGCTTACCAAAAAATGGCCCAATTAAGCTCCCGAGTGAGCTCACGTTAACCTCCAGGCTATTACCGTTTATTGTTGTTAACGTGATCGAGGTTCATACTGTTAATGAATAATTAGTGAAATTGGAAATGCAGCAGGTCTGTAATGAAAATTGTTTTCTCGTGCATCTCTATGATTCAGCTTGTGTTGTGGTTTAGTGGTCAGGAAATACACAGTAGTTTAATCCACACGGGGTTAAAACTAATTATGTTTCGTACTTGTTCTCTGACGCGGTTCTAACTACAGACTTCGTCGTAACATCCTTCTCGGGTGATGGGATGACAAGTGGACAGCACTAAATAAGGTGTGAACCAGGTCAGATGAGCCTTGTGTGCACTTATGATGCTTGCCGAGGTGATCTGGGACATGTGTCCACATTATTGTCAATAGACAGTATAGAACGATGTCGCCAGGGTTTGTGGTTTTCCTGAGTAACCAAGCGAACTGTTATGAACTGTCTAGTTACGCTGCTGATGCACGTCCATGCCTCGCTCATTTGCATAATCTTACCGTATAATAATTACACTTCTACATTAAAATCTGCATACTGTCCATGCAAAAGTGTCCTCTCATATGTGCAGTTCGTCTTACAGCTATTCTCTACTACGTTCCTCTTGTACTGACAAAAGCAATGACACTGGAAACTGCCTCACTTATCCATAAAAACAATTAAAAAGTTTACAACCATACATCTTTTTAATCCATTTATTATTAGGCTTAGATGATGTATTTGTTTTTACCAATAACGGAATATCTGTTAGCTATATTTATTTCGTTTACTCTGGTCATGTTCATTACAGATGTGTTTTTTTTTTTTACTCCTTAAACATCTGACTGAATTTATGCATGCACTGAGGTTTTATTCCTGCATGTGTTTATTTGAAATGGCACGGACTGTGATTATCTGAGTAAAAGATGCTTGAAATACCACACAGCCAGATAGCAGTGTGAGCAGGCTATAGCGTTTATAAATGAATCATCTGTGATTCAAATAATAACCGACACCCAACGGCTAAATATAACCACGCAGTTACAGTTTTCCGTTGGTGTTGGCTAGTATTGTGGATCTGGGCCAGAAGTGAGGTCGGGTTGCAGGTTTTGGCAACCCTGCTACTGACAGAACGTGATGGGTGACAAGTGGTCAGTGGAGATGCGTTCGAGTCTCATAAAATACCAGGTGTGAACGGTTACGGGTCATCTCTGTCTCTTTGCTCTCACCTTCTGAAGCAGCAGGTGAGCACAGCAGCCTCTGAGCCTGCCATGTTGGAGTTCCCTTCCAGCCCTGCAGAAACACAAACACAAGAGGCTGATGAGTGGAATGCATTTAACACACATTTTAACTTGGTGTGGCAGACAAGCTGGTTTTTGTTGAACGAACCCTGAGATACGCTCACAATCTAATTCAAGACAATTACATGCATGCTAATATCAGAATATTAATTATTGAAATTATATAACTGACTAAAAAGGGCACTCGGAGAGTTCAGACCTCCGCCAAGGACAATAGGTTGACTCTTTAATGATATGCAAATCTGCAAACCCAAAACACTTTATACGTCTGGATATAATTCCAAAGCTATATGAGCTACACGAGTATCTCAGAGAATTACTGGCACCCATGAATGCGGACTGTGATATGGAGTCATCGTATTTCTACACTGGTTGTGTTTTGCAACTATTGCACTTCACTGACATCTACTGGATTTTAAGATGTAGGGCACGCAGATTTCGCCATAATGTTAGTGAAAGTTGAATGGGCTCTTCCTTGGCCCATGCTACACCCTTTCACCGAGAAATGTTTACAGACAGCCATCACTCCAATCAGACTTCAGACAGAACAGGCCACTTGTTGAAGAGAAACATGCCATGGGATCTGTGCGGTCTGAGGAAAGAAGAACGAGGATGAATAAGAGACCAGAGACATAAATGGAGAGAGAGAGATAGAAATGGGCGGTATGGGAAACATTCAATCTTTCTATTTTGGTAGTGGTTACTGATGTTCTCTGGTGAACGGCATCCAGATGGGAACTGCACTGAGAAGTGGGGAAACACGTCATGTTTTCCACTGAGCTGTACACAGACACGGACAGATGGAGAAAGACAGAGATACTAACAGGGAAGGAATTTCAGCACCGAGTGCCTGGAAATTGAACGGAAGAGAGTCCAGCGAGTTTTCACTTGCCACAAAGCAGCTGCCGTATTAAGACCATTTCTCACCCAGTATGTAATTTGCGGAGTCTTTTATTCGGTTCATTTGCTATTTAGTTTGTATTGGTTTCATACTGTGCATAATAAAAAAAAAAAAGTCTATAACGATAACCGTTTATAGCCCTTGGCTGCCTGTGACGCAAACCAGCGCAGCTTTCAGCTTTCCCTTTCCTTCCAATGACCCTAGTGCTTCGCTGATGGTTACCTTTGTGAGCAATGTCAAAGCTTGGAATGATGCATTGTATAGCGATGCTAATTTTCTTTGAAACTTCTAATTATTAGAATTAGAGTGCTAGAAACGCTTTAAAAAGTTCATGTCTCGCATTAATTACAGCCTGCACAGCAACTAAAATTACACCTGAAGTGCCACTGCAGAGACTGCAAATAGTGAACTAACAAACTAAACTAATAATGATGCGGCTGGGCGTGGCTGTGGATCAGAGCCGGATCTCGTGCAGGCTTTTAAGAGCGATACGTGCTGTAAGGAGATCAGTAACCACGCTCATCCTCACATGAACGCATGCACTTTCACATGCAACCGCACGCCACACTTTGAACAAACCAATCAAAGCGCACAGGAGTCTAAAAATAGGCTCCATAAAGGTGACAGGATGGTTTACAGACTGCACACAGCTCTGTGGAGCTGCCTACGGTTACTGACTATCAATCTTCTATTTGGATCCTACACGAGATCTGCACCAGGGGGGGCTCTATAACGTCCTGCCACCATCTCTCTCACACACACACACACACGCCCCTCTTCACACCACTGTGAACACCCAAGACCGTCAATTAAGCCCGTCTGAGTCTCCACCACACACTCAGTGGAGGGATGCACATTCCTTTCCAAAGGCATTAAATTACGTTTACTATTCACATGCATTGAAATATTAATGGTGTTATAATGTTACGCCGCCACAGACAGAGCAGTAATTTTACACGGTGCGTTCAGATTGCATAAACCAAATAAATTGAAATTGTGGCACTTTATTTATACGCAAAATAATTTGACCATTTTTCATTCCTTCCCCCCCTCCCCCAAACACCCACATTAAATGTTCCATGCTGCTGATATTGGGACTGAATATTAGAGACAGAGAAGGCGGTTATAAAGGTAAAGGATGAGCATATTTTAGTTTAATCTCTAAAATCTAACTCGACCAATAAAAGCATTACACGTAATCCATGGAACACTGTAATCCGTGCTCGGAATTGCTCAAGCTTACTGTAAACAGACTACACTGTGTGGTGGAATAGCTTACTCTTAACCGTTCTCAGGCATGAGTGAAGCGGAGATAAAGGGCATCAGACGAACAGACATGCAATGGCTAAATTGTAACCGGAGAGGATTGAGCCGCGAACGTATCCCCACTTCCGCGTTCGACTTTTGGAAGGGGGGGGGGGGGCTGATCCCCCTTTATGCAGACCAGAACTATTGATTCAAATTCAATTTTTTGGCGCGAGGCAACACGACACGCCCACTTATGGGACTGGAACTATTCCACGCATGCTCCCTCAGAGATTATGTTTCTCTATCTTAGTATATTCTAAAATCATTGGTGTAGCTGCAGGTTTAATAACTGGTACATTTGTACAGAATTCATTTATCGCGATGTCACAGACATGCATCAGCTCAGGTTCGGATCTTTTCTTATATAAGCTATTACAGAATCCTTGCATCACATTCAGGATTAGAAGTGCGAGAACATCTGTGACTCTTGTTGCTAAAATCAGCATGCCAACGTTTTTTCACTTGACCGTACGCTCACTACATATGGTACAGCACAATGATGTTCTAAAAGAGGTCATGTGCTACACACCGAATACCATGTTACTCGAAATTCCGCCTAAAGCAAACAAACAAAACCTGCACAATGCAGGCCTGTTGGAAACTAGTCTATCTATTTGCAGCATTGCATCATCTATTTTTAATTTGATTGACTCGTTCATAATTTATTGACCAAAATGCATTAATTCATGTCAACCAATAAGGGTCTTTCTGCCAAAACATTTAAGAAACAAGTGTTTCATAAGACTTACACAGACATAGACTCAGTGTTACACATTTCGTGTAATTTTTGGCCTTTGAATACGGGTTACGAGATGAACCCGAATTGTGATTTCGAATTTCAAATGAAATTTGTTCAGACTGCTTTAATGCGATTGCGTGTACACGTGTGTGTGTGTGTGTGTGTATAGGGGTGTAGGTGTTCTCTCTACAGGAGTTGCAGTGGCACAGCAGGCGGGCTGTTGAATGCGGATCTTGACTTAGGGCCGACATTAATTAGTGATGAGGAGTTAACAAGCCGATCTCCCAGCAGCGAGCCATGTCAGCTCTCGCTCTGCCTCGCACACAGGTTGCAGCGGCGCGCACGCACCTTTTTATCTAAAGTAGAACATTTACATCTAACAGCGATCATGCATTTTGCTCCATCATATCTCAGGGAACTCCAGTATAGTATGGTGATGGTGATTTCCTCCCGAATACACCTAATGAACCTGATCATTAACTGGATTTTATCAGCTGTCTCGGAGCTCGAAAAAACAGAGAACGTGCGTTTTCCGAGCTCTTGCTTGGAGAAAAAAAGAGCGTGTGATGTGCACCACATATGCCACCAGGCAGGCTGTGTTCTTGTAGATTGTACTGTGTGTATTGTGCTGTGTGCTGGTGGAGGTTGTGGAGTGGGACTGGTGGCTCGGTTCGGAAAAGCAGCTCACGCCAGTTCTGCACGACGGCACTCGTCCGGTAGCTGAAATATCAAACAGCAGAGCAGTCAATAGTACAGCAACCTTGAAGTCAAATGCATTCAGACAGAGTGACAGTGTGACAGAGAGAGAGAGAGGACGCAGAAATGTTCGAGAGCGACAGGCAGGGTTGTGTGCGCGTGTGTGCGCGCGTGTGTGTACTCTGCAGCACAGCGGCAGGAGGGAGAGTGACTGCAGGAAATGCTGAGCACTGCAGCAGTGGAATCCCTTGCCTGGAGAGGGGGGTTACCCCTCACTTCTCTTCATGCTGGCATCCCCTCCTCCTCTCTCTCCTTCTCCTTCTCTCTCTCTCTTTATCCTTGTCCTGCTGATGTCTGGATCTCGGTGTTCCCCTGTTTGCTAAGCGACGAGTCGCTTCATGGTCTTACAAGACTCAGCGTAGCACGTTAGCATGTCTGCGTGAGTGTTTCCTTTGTATCCATCAGCAACACACACCTTTCCCAGTCTCCCAGTCCCAGCATCAGTACGCACCGTTTAATCCAACATGGCAGCCCTATGCCTCAGACGTACGTGCTTTTTTTGGTTTCCGCACCATGTCGGCACCGGCGAGTGTTTCCAAGACGTCTCTGGGGGTGTGGTTACGGTCGTTGTTAGTCAATCAATGAAAGTGGAGTTGTTTGGAACGGCTGCTGAACAGTAAAAATAAAGTGGAGACTGTATTAATGCTGTCCGAGACCAATATTAAATGCAATAATAGGCCACTGTATTCCGCAGAATTTTTTGTCCTACAACATCAAAGGAACCTTGTGTCAGTAGAGTGCACTGAATGAACAGAAATACTGGCATTTTATTAATTCGACAAATCAAAGTAGCAAATTAATAGCGTGATAAAAAAAGGTTATATCCCGGGTACGCATTATGATTCCATGACCTTGATTTAATGAGCGGATGTATTATAAAACGGGAAGCCATTTTGTTACATTATACCAGTCATTAACGTGATAATTACAACTAGGATTATTCGTGTAGCAATACTGTACAGAACATATTGGCAATATATGAGACTCTCATGCTTGCATTCTTCTTTCTTTTTACTTTTTTATACTGCCCCTTGCTTTTATATGTTACATCACATTATGTTGGACAGCAAAGGGGGGAAAAAATAAAAAATAAAAAATGCAGTCTGCATTTTCCATCCTGGATTTCTCTAGTCTTTAGTTATCAGTACAAAATGTCCCAATAAAAATGCGGTGCTTCATTATACCTTTAGAAAACAACGAGAACTCTTCCTGCTCCATTTCGCCAGCGCTCATGCCCGAGTACTACCAATTAATACATCATCTCCGGCTTGAGCATCTCGTCTTATTTTGGTCCCCGTTCCCACAGATAAATTGCGAGAGAGAGAGAATGAGAAGTAGACGCCTTTATTTCCAACGTCATTCTAACGCTACGCTACGACCTGCTAGCCGTCTCCTGAACTGCCTCCTTCATTTGTCTGACCAATATCGCTGCATATACGCACTCGCACATGCTCACACACACCCGCGCACTTGGCAAATGATCCTGCCCCGAGCCTGATGGCTGCCATCATCCTAATCACCCTAAATCACAGGAATCCGCAACCCTCTCCTGAATAACTGCCCCATTTCACTCAGAAAGCCATTTACAGCCAGACATGGATTTCCCCTTCCTATGTAGGTGCCCTAAAGAGTCAAGAACAGGTGAGTGAAATTCTCAAGACAGACAGACACACACACACACACACACACACACACACACACACACAAACCTCTTGCAGGGCCTTCATTGACTTTGTTGAATCAATAGTCCAGGCAATCCCTGGAGATCAACTTGTGGTGCAAAATCTGTCCCATGAGTGAAATAGAATATAACCCTGTAGTACGGATGCCTCCAACCACATAAATGTGTGTACGTATATAAATATATAAAATATATATAGAGAGAAATGCAAGCCTTTAGCAGCATATTACTTCATCAAGGGCCAGGAAGTGATTGTTATGAAAGTGAATGATGTCACAAATTTGCTTGCTGTCAGCATCCCCAATGACTTTCATTTTATACGTATTACATAAAATTTAAAAAAAAAAAAAAAAAAAAAAAAAAAAAAAAAAAAAAAAACCAAC
>JAQQZX010000039.1:24188346-24228294 GCA_030068355.1 Notoglanidium maculatum
TCAATACTGGAGGTGGAAGCTGAGAAGAAGTGCAACTTTAACCCCACAATGATCCGCTGCATTCAAAGTAAAAAATTTAAAAAAAAAAAAAAAAAAAAAAAAAAAAAAAAAAAAAAAAACCCAACACACCACCAGGGTGGTAATTAAAGTTTTCTGGGAGGCTGTTTACTCCGGTTTACATTATGACGCATATCTCTTCCGGTCATTTTCTGTTGGATGCACGGTATGACAAAGACGCTGCTGGCTAGTACGTACGAGTATAATGTTATCTTTATGCAAACTGTTGCATTATTTCCTCTTGCTGTTATGGATGCTGGTTGTGACTAATGTACCTAGTCTTAATCATCTTTTAATATTAGTTAATCATTCAAGAACGTGTTCATGATAAATCGTGACTTCTTTCGGAGTCCATTCAGCCAAGCACAATGGGTCAGGAGTTTCACACACACACACACACACACACACACACAAAACAACATGATACATTATTTAATATGGGTCACTTGTTCTTCAGTCGTTAAGGTGATTATAATAATCTAATCCTTTTTTTTTCCTCCTCCTTTTTTTCCTCCCCAAAAAAGCATTCAAGAATTCTCCTCGACCTTCTTAATCCATGGATCAAAAGTCTAAACAAAGCCGGTTAATGGACCTTTTTCCAGCTATTGTTTAGCCCGACACCAATCAGCTAAAGACCCTGCACATGGCCACAGCGCCGCATGAATTATTGATTACACCATGACACAAATACCCCCTCACACACACATATATATATTCAGCCACAAACACGCGCACACACTAAATATTTTAAGAAGTGCTAGAGTCAGTGTTGCACACTAATCCTTCCAAACCTGAATCTTAGAAGACTTTTTCTACAGAAAGACATAATCATGTATGTCTGAATGAAAAAATGAATCAATTTGAACTGTTTGACGCTTACTAATACGAAACCGGACTCTCCTGTTTGCGTTCTGTGGAAATTTGTGGACAAGTCGTAACTTCATTAGCTGGCTAAATCACACAATTTAACTCAGAAGGGTGCCGAACTAATTATGTGCATTAACACTGATTATGTAAAGTGTCTTCCTGTGCAAACACCAGTCTTTCTCCTTTCCTCTTAATGTCCCTGATGATGTTTGAGCGACTGTGTTCATTTCGGCGCAAGCGTTGTACTAGCGTTAAGGTTACATTTACGGTTTCTGTATTTACACCCTGATTCGGGAAATTGTTGTTCATACGAGTATTAAAATGGTCCGGATTAGAAGATCGACAAGCTTGTGGAACCTGTGCAAGCGTGAAAGAAAAGCTGGTATCTCTGACGTGTAATCTGCTTGTCCTTGGCGATCTGTCCATCCCTGCGCATGAAAGTTTCATTACTGTGACGGCACATTTCATTCAAATATTAGCACAGATGACGCACCTGAGTGTTAAACGTTGTCACCGTTTGTTGGCCGACATCTGACCCTGCTTCCCAGGTGACATCTCAATGACACAAGGAGACATGTCCTACTAGTTGACCTAGTTGTTATGTGTGCGTGTGCGTGTGTGTGAGGTGCCCTGCGGATTGCTCGGCTTGAATGTTCGTGTTTGCGTATTCAGACAGATGGCGTTGGCCCTCAACTCACTACACACGCACTTTGTTGTTGATTCTTGCGGGGTGTTTGGTAACGCAACAACTGCACCACGTTTTGCCTGTGCAACACATCTTACCACACTGCAACTGCTCTCTACTTTCAGCTGGTGCGCTGTGCGGCTGTGCGAATGTAACAGAGTCTCCGGTGTTCACGCATCCTTGTTTAATATTCATGCGCGCACGTGTTACCTTTCACGTCTTTTACTTATCATTATATATTATTAATGGGTTCTGGAGTAATTTGCCGTTTCGACAGACGTGCAGGCTTGCCGCGTCTATAAATCATCAGGGACACATCAGGAGACTCTTAGCTTATGAGAACAAAACCGAGTATTTTCTCCTTAAAGAGAAATGACAGTTAAACATCACCCTTTCGTCACGTGCAGGGTTTCCCCCGTGCCAGCGCACATTTATCACGATTGTAACCAAAAGTAACAAAGAAACACTAGTTTCTCGTCATATGGCTCGAGGCTTTTATTGCGCTCATAATGTTCTTTTCATTTCCAGTATTTTTCAGTCAACAACTGACTAGGAAATCAAATCGTTTTAAAGCCGTCACAGCGTGGGATTCTCGCTTAGGAATGCGCAGAGGAAATACAGCCTCGGAGCTTACACATCACCGCTGCCAATAAATAACACGCCCCGGCACGCGCTGTGTGTAGGTCTTTCTTAGCTTTGCGATGTTAATTAAGAAAGATTTAGTCACAGCTTCGGCAACGGAATTGAACGCTAGAGGTGGAGAGAACGCCTCGGAGACAGAGGATTAACGGAACAACGGGGTGCTCGTTCATTCGCGTGAAACGCAAAAGGCGCTCCGGTACGAACGAGCAGCTTCGGCGTCTAGCTTTGTAGCTGCCCGTTTCGTAAAAGCAGAGTGGATATGGGTCCTCCGCATCCTTACTCAACCTGCAAAAGAGACACAAGAGAATCAATACTCTTGGACGCTTCAACACTTTGACGAGGAATGCGACTTGAACACGCACGACGCATCCATGGAACAAACCCTCTTGCTGTTAAAACGTCAATCTGAAATACTCATACTCATACTGGGGGAATATCAATATACGTAATGCACCTCCATCGACTGGGATGCACTTGAATTTAATCAGCGCTCGCTCTGAACACGCCAGATGCTCTCGTTAAGAAAAGGAGAGCTTTACAGATGTGGAAATGAAGACAAGTTTTACTCTCCCATTCCAAAACTCCAGCATCCTTACAGCTCACAGAAGAGACGCAAGCCAGCAAACAGACGCAGGCTCGCGTTGCTTCAGCCTCTTCCAAGAGGAGCAAATGGGCTGCGTTTAATCAGCTGCCTCCCCTGCTCATCCCTTCGACGGAAACGGTGCCCGAGCAGCTGTGGAGGTGGTCCGTCATCTGAGCTCTGCGCGCTCGCAAACGTGTCACACGTCCACGCTCCTCTACGATATACATTTGCTTTTGTATTAGATCAGTATCAGTGTGTGCCTTCAAGCAAGGATGCTCTTTTCATCTCAAAGAACATTTTTGCCTTCTCCCAGAGACGTCATGGGTATCCGTAAAACCATGACCACGCCCTTGAATCGGACATCCTTTCCGCCGTAGGGCTCCCAAGTACCATCATGGAGAACGTTACTCTAACTCTGTTAATAAATCTGCTTTTCCCAACGCACATGTTCATATCACGGTCGCCAGCAGCAACTGCAGTGACTATGGAAGGATGGCGAAGATGGAAAGAAACCGGGCACCGTCCAAAACAACCAAACAAGAAATCAAACTGCGAATGAATATGGGATGTTTCGGGGATGGGTGATGGATGTTATGGACAAGAATGAGATGAGTAATAACCGCCAAATGTAGACACCTCCGATCAGAGTGCGCCAAAAAAAAAAAAAAAAAAAAAAAAGGAGGGCGGGATGGTGCAATGAAGCTTCTACTATGAACACGTCCTAAGATACCTTAGGAAGTGAGAACGAATCTTCGTTGTGGCTTGTACCTTATACAGTCTGGCTAATCCAGCGGCTTTTATTCCCCTCTCCTCCACACTTTATTCATCATCTCTCTCCTGCTGGCATTTCCACGTACCCATTTTAAACTCACAGCCAGTCTGCTATAATGCATTTCGTAGGACGTTAAGGAATAAAACACAACAGGGTCCTGCTGTTGTAGGAAAATAATCCGTGATGGGGTGAAGTTCGTGTTAGCGCTTTCCTAAAACACGGCCTGATGTTCAGCCCCTCGGAAAACAATCTGCAGGCACAGGAGGGGGGGGGGGGGGGATCACAACACCTTAGGTCAATAACCTGACACTCTTTGTGAAGACAGTAAGCTGGGAATGATGGCGCATATTAGCTTGACGGGGAAAAAAAATGCTACAACTTTTGACTGTTATTGATTTCGCAATATCTCCAATGAACAGGAGAATGTTTGGGTGTATACACTGCAGGGTTTCCTGTAATCCTCCTCACATTTGCACAGTCATGGGCACACACACCTATTTTCCATCCCAAGGCATCCTACACTTGCATTCTATTATCCCTTAACTGAGTAAAACAGCATATCAGGTAAGAGCATACGCAGCTGTACACAGTGCAATTATCCTAGTGACATGCCTTTTTACTACACAGATACAGGAAACACCACAGGGGATTTCATCGGCATTACCATTTTAACCTCAATTTGCTCTAACGTTCTTTCAAATGGGAAAGGTATGACTTTACCCCTTTAAGTGTATGTACAGGCGCATAGACTGCTGTTGTCACTTTAGCAGATTTCTTCCCTAGTTACAGGTACTAAGGGTAATGCAGGCCCGGTAAAGCATTCCACTATGCATTAAAGCAGACTAACGTGGCCTACATTAATGTAAGCTAATTGCAGACAGTGAGCACAATCATAACCAGTTTCCAATTTCACCTCCCTCAGCTGCAGTGCAATGCCATGACTACGGCAATGCCGTAACTAAAGCAACACCGATGGCGATAGTGTTACCACGGCTATGCCATGACAACTGCGACACCACTACAACTGACAAAGAAGCCATGACTACAGCGACTCTATTAATAAAGAGACACCATGACTACAGCAGCACTATTACTACAGCGACGCCATGACAACAGTGATGCTGTTATAATGGTATGCTAATTTTATTACACACACACACACACACACACACACACAAGTAAAGAAGTATAGTATAAAAGCAAAGTGCTGGATGAAAGATGAAATACACCAGGGGAAACCCTGATACAGGCCTGTGATAAGCAAATACTACTGAACATGTCACTCTGCAGTGCTGTAGAGTCTACACACACACACACACACACACTCATTCACTTAGAGGATTATGATACAGCTAAGTAGCAGCTTCTGCCAAGGACGAAGTGGAAGTGATGGAGGCTCCCTTTAACTCGGCTCAAATAAGGCAGCAGAATGTTCTAAGCGATAACCCGACAGTACTGCACAGGCTGAGAGCCGCAGACCCTGGCGATCGATGCCACATCTGGCCCCTTCACTACAGCAATGCGGGTAGAGAGAAAGAGAGTGCAGGAGAGAGGCGTTTTAAAGAGAGAGAGAGAGAGGGCGGGCGTGAGATGGATGGAAGCAAAGGAAAAGCTGAGACACAATCTTACTAAATGTCTAGAGAGATGGAGAAACACATTCATATGGAACCACGGCAGGATGGAACGAGATATTGAAATGGGTTCTGTTCGGAATTCTCACAAGACGTTAACGACAGAATGAGACACTTGTCCTGACTAATGCGATCTGATCTGTGGCAATAGAGATCTGAAAACAGAATCGAATTAGCACAGGGGAACGGCAGATATAACAAAGTGTTATTAAATGACGGGACCAAGTTTCAGAGGCTCAGTTCAGTCCCAGAGCCAAAACATGGAGGAGCTCAGGTGTTGTACTGAGAGAGCAATTAAAGCTAAAACAAGTTAAATAATTCAACTGTTTACTAGCACCTGGTTTCGTTTTCATTTAGGTGATTAGTCTGGAGAAAGTGTTTTCTAACTTGTAGGGTCATTATTAGAGAAAAGATACTATTATAGTTCATTAGTAGGTAACGATGAACGGGTTAAAATGCAAAAACCCTTAATTTAAGGCTCGAGTACATTCGGTTTAAAAAAAAAAAAAAAAGAAAGAAAAAAAAAAAAAAGAACTTGAGTCGAGGAAGTAAAAATACTTTAGAATCTATTATTATTTCCTGCATTTGCAGGAAATGTCGTATGCTGACTCAGATACATCAAACATCATCATGCCACACCATGAAATCTTATTACACTGTGTTTGCCGGAGCCACAGCCAATCAGGGGAGAAAGAATGAGTCTTGTATCCAATAAGAATCAAATCATGCATGGATGCATGGATTCCCTCACCTACTAACCCCTAATAACTGAACATGAACAGTGAAACACACACAGATAATAAATATAAGGCGTTTGGATGGACTGCTCTTAGACAGACCTAGAAAAGGTAAGAAGGTAAAGATAACGCACTTCGGTCACGGTGCTACCCGTTCCTCTCATCCTCTCTCGGCTATCTAATAATCACTCCTTATGCGCTTTGTATATTAAACTCGCTTTAGCACATGCATACACTCACTAATGTGCAAGCCAGCAACAGAGATGGCACACAATCAAATAGGCTATTCTCTGTAAAGGGATTTATAACCCATATGCCTGTTGGACCAGCCAGTGGAAGAAAAAAAAAAAAAATCCACCGTATTAAAAATGCAGCCACTTAACCTTGAGCTCATCTTCTGAACGTATTGCAGCTGCTACGCTGGGCCGTATCAGCCGAACAACCCGCACCGAGAGGGAAATCAAAATCGCTTCGTTCGGCGTCAGGGCAAAACAAGCGCTTACCGTGGCCAGTGGCCTAGAGAAAGCCTGAAAGTCTTTGAAATAAACAGGCGAGACAGGAAGTTCACTCCACCATTAGTTCCAATATGGAAATTGAGAACGTGCGAGAAGCTTACTCATGCAAACGAGTTTCCTTCGGAGTTGCTGCGCATTTCACACACTTGCTCAGAGTTTCTAATTGCTTACTAATTACTAATCGCTGACATTGCACAGAGCTTTGCGCTCTGTATTAGGCAAGGTTTAAACAGGATAACATCTTAAACGATAAATCTCAGCCTTTGCTAGCGCACATGGTAGCAGTGCATTTCTGAACTTGGTGAACGAACAAATGAACATTTACTTGGTTACTCTTTCCAGTAACCAACAAATGTGTGTTGCTTCTATTAAGATCAAATAAATAAATAAATAAACAAACAAACATTGAGATTTGTTCCAGCCACGTTGCTGATAGCACTCGATCAGAAACGGGAGCTGCTTATAGCAGATGCTTAGCTTCAAACTATCTATAGCTTCGAAAAAGTGCTAGACTGCAAGAACACTTTTGACCGCATTGAGACGTTCGTGCAACTCGTAGGGCGGCTCAGCGAACAGTTGCGATCACACGAAGACTTGCTGCTGTTCCGTTTGATTGAGGATGGAAACATGACACTTATACTGATTTGTTACCAGGTGACTTCAGAAATGTGAATTTACTACACTCGGTATTCAATCTATCAAAATGATCGACCCCTAACGTGCATCTTGCTACAATAAACGAGGTGTTTGGGGTGATCATGATCTCATTAACTGAATCTGAAGAAACAAAATCATTTACGGTGGCATTGAAAAACCCATATGGTTTTCCTTGATATTAGATCTTCAGTTGGGAATCCCTGTAGCTTACAGATAATATCTTTAAAACTCCTGTGGAGCTCAAAAACATTTAATGTACATGGTGGTTGGACACGTAGCTTTTCACGTTCTCTTCTTATCCTATGGCACTGACCTGGGGAGGTAGGGAGGCCCTGGGCTGGCTGAAGAGTGCTGCCCTGCCGGAGGACCTCAGGCTGTGTCCTCTTCTCACACTCTGGTGCACAAACGGTCCAGATAGCGTCTCCTGCGGAACAGAAGTCCACATCACGGTGTCAGACTGAAATCATGGAGCAGGGTTTTAAAGGAATACTCAAATCTTACTATCACAGCCATATATGGTTCTTCCCCAAACTGTCGCCACAAAGTTAGAAGAACACGATTGTCTAGAATATCTAGCGAAGAAACTTTCATGGATGCACGAAAACTAAAGTGTTAACCTTGTTGGTATAGCAATGTCAGTGCTTAAGGTGAAGCTGCAAAAAAAAAAAAAAAAGAGAGAGAGAGAAAGTCAGCTTTGAGCTCTTTAGGACCTGCTTGTGTGCTGTGCGTGGGAGAGAACAACAACAACAACAACAACTCCTTTTCTACTAACTATAGCAATCGCACCAGATGTGCCCCATCAGAGCCCCATTAAGGCCAATTAGACTCATTCTCAATTAATTATGCTAAATGTCTTCTATATACAGTTGTAGCGAGAGTTCGTACGAGGTAAAGTGAGAATCAGTGACGCGGATTCGAGGTTCTGTAAAACTGCCGGAGAGAAAGAAGGAAGCACAGAGAAACAGATTCAGGACGTGACGAAATCCTGAGATTACAGGGCATCAGCTCATGTACCGCCGAGTTTAAATACCTTAAACTCAAAGCGGCCATCTCGTTAACTTTGCACAAAGAGAAAGTCGAAAACATCCGTCTGCGACTGGCTGATGTCACGAGCGCAATGCGCAACATCCAAGACTTCATAAGAAGAGGATTAGCGGTATGGCTGTCTCACGTACTCATACACGTAACTCTATTAATGCACAACTAACTAGCTGGTCATATGGTATTGGAATACATCAGCTGCCCAATTTTAACCTAGTTATTTAGGGCTCCAGGTAGCCAAATCATGGGACTTGGCATGGTTGTCTATTTACTCACAAGACATGATTTTTTTTTTTAAGCAAACCCTTGTTTAAAAAACGACCAAGAGTCAGCTATAATATTGATAATCTCTTTGTTAATAGCCGAAGCAGTGCTACTCTAGCTAGATTTTCCAAAAAGGCACATGGGAGGTGGCACTTTTAGGGCAGCGGAGAGTTCGAAAAATAACAAGACCGTTCCATTCAAGTGCTGGCTGAAATTATTATTTTTCATAGTAACGCGTTTAAACTGAATTTTTTTCCGACTTGCACGAACCGTCGGTCTAAATTCAAGCAAACACATGAGCATGCTGTGGCTCGAACATGTACAAAAGCCATCCAACCACCCACGCATTCGTATACATGTGTGTTGAGGCGACGGAGGTAATGGAGCATAAAAAGTAAACCTGCATGTGGTTAGCTGACGGCTCAGATAGCAGCCTCCAATTACCCCACTAACTGAAGTAGTTGTTGTTTGCCATGACTTGAGGTTTGCTGAACACGCTTTGTGCTGAAGCTGAACTCTACTCACAAGAGCTGCTTGTCACAAGATTCTAATGAGGGCCAGTGCCAGTAAATGTGCGAGTTTCCTGATGTAGAAGCAGTTCTTCACACCTTATCACAGTCACCATGCCTTGGGTGTTGTCCTGAGATATTTCAGTTCCTTTACACAAGATGTACAGATCATGAGCTCCTGAATACCACTGCTAAATCCATCCCTGTAAAAATGACACCAGAGTAGAAGCAGAAGAAAAGCTGGAGGGTCGCACCGTTGACGGCCATCGACATTTAAAAGTTCAGCTGCACTTGAGCAGCCAAGTGTCATTAAAGGCACAGGAAGATTTCCGTTTGATCCATCTCTCCTCTCACGAGGCACAGCCCAGTCTATTGCCGATGATTAGCTTGTCACAGTGAATAAATCGCCTGCTCCCCACAGATTAAAATGACAAACCAAAGGGCATCAAAGGTTTCTTTTGCTGGTTTAGCGACAGCCATTTTCAAGTCAACGGGCACCTTGAGGTCTACGTGACGTCCATCCACAAATGTAGCTTCTGTTTCAAACTCCAAAGCTGAGATGTGCTAGCACACAAGACGAGTTTCAAAACGGATGCTCATTTTATAAGCACATCAGCCCCTTTAGGTATCTCGGATTGTTCTGGATACAGTAGCTCTACATTCAATTTTTAGACCTGAACAACATAGAAACGTCACTTTCCACGCACCTCCACGTTGGCTCTATTGTATAATTAATTTAGCCGTGGAAGTGAAGGCCTGTGTGGATTTTTATTGCCAATTTACAAGCCGTGAGCTTCAGGTTTTACAAATGACCCATTTTTATAAGTTATTACAGGTCCAAGCACCGAAGGTGCAGCAGTCCTTAAGTGATTGTGTGTTTTCCCATTATTATACCTGATTATATTATTATCTAATCAGATTATTATAATATAATAATTTTAGATTATTATACCAACGACAGCCCTTAGAAAGAAATTTGGTGCACAGACTCAGCATGGTCCTAAAGGTATTTTTAGCAATTGTTTTTATATTCTGGGACACTGAAACCCTCTAATATCACAAAGAGCCCAACTTTAAACATCCATTTTTGTCCATAACTCTGGAAACTGCCACAGTATTATCATTACGATTTCATTTGCCACTGACTTAGTGGCTTCGAATCCTTAGATCGAGACACATCCACACATATGACTGTTTCAGGGTCGGCCATTTTGGAGTGGCTGCCGTCTTCCCCCCAGCACTTCTTCTACAAAATTAGTCCGATCATCATTTAAACCTAGATCAGCTGATCATAAGACTGCTCTGCGCAGGAGCCACTGAAAGATATTTCATATACAAAACCACTTGCCAATGACAGCCTTAAAAAGCAGAGCCACCGAACAGGAAGTGAGCATGTATCTCAGCAGTGCCTGGTTGTATTGGCATCAAACTTGGTATTTGGGTTTAAAGTGGTGCAAAGGTCATGAACAGGACGCTGGTTCCTTTCACCCTTAAGTGGTGCTACAATTAAATAACAAACTAAAATGTTCACGGGATCATCCTTCCTTAAAAACGGCTTTCACTTCACCTTAGCGCTTGGACCCCTTAACTGCTGTATACTGCTCCGTTCTAGAAATAAAGTCAAGGAAGCGCAATATCTCACGCAACTTTTTATCATGATGAATCCTACTGTAGAGATTCAAGGTGTTAATGGCTATATTTAACTCCTCTGCCCTCCCACACACACCGCTAACTGCACTAATCTTTGTAAGGTCACTCTGCATTTCAGTGCCATTTGCTTCTTTTCAGATACATGTATTCAAACCTGTACGCAGTTTTTCCTTTATAGATAGCCAGTATGACGGTCTTTCTGTCAGACACACGCTCCTGGGAACTGGCACAACAAAAGCTGAGCTCATTTTAAAGAGAAGCATAACCGAGAAGTTAATAAGTGATCTGTCTGATGGGTTAGCACGCTAAACGGCTTGTAATGAGACGCCCTTTGTCACAAATTTCTGAGCTAATGCGCTGCATTGCTAAATATAGGCACAACGAAGACAAACCCGCAGGCTGGTTAAAGGCCTGTGTGTGTGTGTGTGTGTGTGTGTGTGTGTGTGTGTGTGTGTGTGTGTGTGTGTGTGTGTATCCATGCAAGACAAACACATTTAACACAAATCAGAGGGGACATACAGCACACCGACGTAGGCAAAGCAAACTGGACATCAAGGATCCTTTTGCAGATAATAACCTGCCTGTGCCCGTCCCTCAAAAGTGTTTGTTTTTTTTTCCCCTATTCATAATGGTTTTCTCTGCACAGTGGAAAAGATGATGGCAATTGTGGTGCGTGTATCCATAGGGAAAGCTTCTACAACAAAAAGCCCAGCTGCAGAAACTAAGAGATTAAATCTCAGCCATAGAACAGAAACCAGAACAAAGTGGTGGAAGAAGCCACTTTTTTTTTTTTTTTTTACACATTGTGGTTGGGAGAACGTAAGATCGAAAGCCGGGGCCCATGGGAAGGTTGTTTGACCCGCTGCCCTCCGAGCTCTTCCCCTTTTTGAACCGGTCGTGTTTTTCTGCCTCTCCAAACTTCTGCTGACGTTCGTCTTTACTCTCCCGTCTCTGCCTCCTCCCTCCTGCACTAACTCGGAAGCAGGAACTGTGCTGAACTATTCCGTTCACACAAACGTGCTCACAGGTTTGCTCATGTGTCCCACAGCTAAGGACCATCTGATCTCCGCTGTTCTCTCACCAGCTTTCTCTAGTGCACATACAGAGAAAAGGAGATGGGGTTTCCAGCTCATTAAGCAACCTCTTACACAATATGACCAAAGACAGGACGGCTAGAAGACGATGAGTGAGGGGAGAATTGTGTGCATGGTTTTTTTTTTTGGCCATGAAGAAAGCCAAGATGGACAAAAGGACATGAACACTGCAGGTCTGGAAACAGGAAATCCCTCCACTTCTCAAGCAATTAATCCCTGGGCTCTCAGTTTCATGTCGATCAGATCCTTTTTGCTGGAGGTTTACAAAGATGTCTTCAAAACTGCACCCCTCTTCGCATTAATTAGTTTTAAGCCCTTCCAGATCACTAATCGAACATACATAGTGCACTAAGTGGCAAAAGACCTACAAAGCTTTTTTTACATGTACTTTTTAACGTAATGAAACAAACACAGCCTTTCCAGTAACGTTACTACTCTGTATCCCGGTACCCCGGCCATCCCTCTAATTCACATTACCTGTGAAAGCAGTAGAGGTCGAGGTGGATTTCTTTTGTACTACACTGCAACGTACACCGCGCTCAACATGCAATTCTAGCCAGGGTTATTTGGAAATGGTAGTCGTCTCACTTGATTGCCAAAGCGTGAGGATTGTTTGACAATCAGTGATCTGCACTATTCCTAGCTCCATCCTTTCGGGCACTCGAGCGACCGTTCTAAGAAGGGTAACCAAATTTAGCATGGCTTTATCTTAAAAATCTGGAACAGATTATTTATATATTTCGATACATGTGAAACACGCACAGTTCACACGAATCAAGGATTTATTAAACGTTCTGTGAACTGAGCACGGAACAATCTAGAAGCCAAAATCTTGCTTACTTTAATCAGGCACACCACATATTAGCATTATGTTTCACACTTAATGCTAAAACTTTCTAGTCTATTAGACACAGACAGAACTGGTTCCCCTCCAAATGAACCTGCATTTAATACATTCATATCACTGGGCTCGGAGAGGAACCAATCAATTATTTCCACGCGTATTTAGGTTTGCTTATTTAATTGATAATCTGTATTAGTCTTTTTGATTTTTTGCAATAACAGTCATTAAACTCCAGATGTTCAAACACTTTTGACTGGCATTGTGCGTCAAGGACACAGTGTGGTGAGAGAGGTCTTGCATTGGCTAGCTAATGTGTGGTGATCCATCAATGACACATCAGAGCTGCCTGAGCTCAGCTGGATGAGAAACACACACACACACACACACACACACACACACACACCCTAGACAGGATCTAAACATTAAGATACCGACACGGTCGGTCGTGCCGGTGCAGAAGCTCATCTGTCAGCTGAGGCACATCTGAAGCAGCAGGGATGAATGACTGAGTCACAACGTTTCTCCATTCATAATACAAGAGCTGTACGAGAGACACAGAGAGAGTGCGAGAGAGCAGACTGGCACGAAGCTAGACTTAAAGACAGTGACAGACAGACAGACATATTCCCTCTACACTCTATGCAGTTTAATTAGAGTATAAATGCCGCTGCTGCACAGCGAGCGGGAAAGCCAGTCGTTACTCTGACAACGCACTGCAGACGCACTTTATGACACGAAACCTGTCATGAGCCTCTCTCCATCCCTCAGTGACCCTTACATTGGTGTGAGAAAGTGTTCGTTCCTCTTCCTGGGTCATGTTAAGTATTTCCACACAGCACCGTAACGGCTCGGACTTATTTTTGCACACGCCCATTGAGAAACTCGCATCTGATTGCGTAACAGTCCGGCTGAATTCACAGGCTGGGGGTTTTTTTTTTTCCTCTCTCCGATTTTAAAAATATCTACTGCTTCCCTGAACAAGTAACTCTGGATCTGGCGTCGTGTCGGTGGATGGGGTCAGTTCGCAGCCCGGTGCCAGTTCTACAGCACACATCAGCTCTGTGACCAGTGCAATTACATGACACGCTCATTAGAAATTTCATCAGTGTAGGGAAATCCTCTGACTAGCGTTGCACGTTTCAAATAACAATCAAAGCTGTTACGCAACATCGGCTTTATGCAACACATGCTGCGAGTAAACAAAGGAAAGATGCAGGGAAGGAGGAGAAGGATAATATGTTTTTATAATGAACATGGGATCTTCAGTGGTCTGTTATCAGTTTGGTTAAAGGTTTCCTAATGTACCACAGTAAGAGAGTGATGCAGCGGCACTTCAGTCCTTTTCCCTGCGCAGTTCTTTCCCCTGTCTAAACTTCCCTTCCAAAAGCTTCAGCTTTCAAGCCAACACCGGCGTCGACGCCACTGTATTGGTCATCCCAGGTTGCGAACTAGCTGAGCCGAGTCTCAACATTTGCCGCCTTCCCTGACCCTACGTTGGATTTCTCATCAGTAAGACATTGAACGTCACTGGGAAATGGTGAGCGACCAAATAAACTCTTGCTTTTGCTGACCGCGAAACCTGACCGTTATCCCGTACCTATCCTCCTATCAGACACTATTGTAACAGTGCTACCAGGGTGAAGTGAACTAACATGTTAGCACAAGAATCACTAAGCACAGCACAAATATTTCGTGTGTTTAATGCTGCATTCGACTCATGGTCAACTTCCAACCTGTAAAAGTCAAAGAAAACGCCCACTCAAATTGAAATTCCCACTTGTCACGAGTTCCTTCCTGGTTTACGGCGTAACATCGAATCAACATTCTGCGCACATCAGTTAGCTACTTGTGTGTGCATGTTGATTTTCCACTTCAGAGGTGCAAAGCAAATATTCTCGAGCTGTTGTTTGATCTGTATACCTCTTTTGAGCTCCTTAAACTTCTTAAAAGGTGGCAAGCTTCGAAGCAGACTTTGCTTTACATGCACCTCAAAAAGAAAAGTGTCTTCGCTTTCTGTAGTTGGAGTGCAGAAAACACCTGGCATCATCTTTGAGGAGAAATGCACCAGTGAGGCTTTTATGAGGAATAATACAGGGCATGAAGAAGAAAACAATACTCTTCAAACAGCTCTCCTTAACGTGGGAGGCCTAGCAACCGTAGAGAATGCCGCTGAGCAGATTAAATATTTTGAGAGGGAATAGCAGGAACAATGGGACGGAGCGAGTCGGTTACTCTGCACAGAGAGCGGGACGGGCTGCTTTGGCTTTGGATTGCGTAATGCAGGGTTGTGAGGAAAGGATTTCCTCTCCCAGACGCACAGGTTTGGTTGGGTGCCACTGACAAGTAGTGATAAAGCCATCAGTCACAGACTTGAATGAGAAACGGCGTCATCAGAGAGTAATCGCTGGTCTCAGATTATGCACCAGGATTCAGGAGTGATGAAAGGAATACATCCAAAGGCTAGGGATGAGCACAATGAGCAGAAATTCTAAACATTTTTATTCACGATGTTGGGATTCTTTACATAGTGTCAAGTACATAGTGCTAATCAGGGACCTCATGGAACATTTAATTTAGATTCGTTTATGTTTTTCTGGTTTAAAAAAAAGCTGTATGTATGCATGTTCACGCACTTTGTCTACCAAGCTCGTTTGTTCTGAAGTTAGCGAGCTGATTTTAAAAAGACGTGCATTAGCTAGCTACATCAGTTACCATGCGTTACTGCGAAGAAGTTTTGTGCGGCGCTAATGCTGCCTGTCGCAAATGTCATAAATACAAGGTGAACGCACTTGCGTTTCCGCGTTGCGCGTGTGTGGATGACAAAAATTCATGATGGCGGCTAAAATGCTGTGATGCTTGATCACAATATTTATGTTGTAGGAAGATGCTGCAGTTCTTCCTTCTGAAATTTTCTCCAAGTGCAGCTTGCTCGGCTTTAATCATCACTGCCGCTCGTAACCCATCCAGATCGCCGTCACTTAGTGTCGTCTGTTCATTAGAGCAACAACTAGGCTCACGTCACATGGCGTTGGATGTCAGTACTGGAGCATTTTCGTGAGTATAATTATGAGGAAAATGAACACGGTAGAGGAGCTGTACTTTGTTTCGAAATAAGTGCCCAATTACAGCAAGATCAGAGTGAGAAATGTCTTTGCACAAAGCTGGCCACACACAAGGGGCTGCGCAGGGACTTCCTCGGTGTTGCGGTGTTTCCACAGCAACTCCATGGCGACTGAGAGGAGGCGTGAGGTCAGAGATGTACTGTAAAAGCTCTCTTCACACGCACCTTGGATAGAAGACAACAAGCTGGCCTGTCACAAACACACGCACTGCTTTCTAAGTGTTGGAAAATTACGGTGTCGCTAAATTAGGTTGCTGCGAATTGCTTTTGGGTCTGAAAACGTGGGTGCACTTTCTCGGACTTTAAATCTTCTTTTCTTGTTTACTCGTGCTCTTAAAAGTCTGTCTCTCCCAGGGGAGAGGGAAATCCCCCAGAGCTGCCTGATGAAACGGAGCTTTAGACATGCTGTCAGCGACGCTGATCCGCTCTATAGATTTACCTCTCGCCACTACTTCACTTCTCATATCTCTCGCTCGGTCTCTCCGGCTCTCCTGTATCTCTTTCATTTGCGTCGGCTCTCGCGGTTTATCCCAAAGCACAGGCAAGAGCAGGTTGCGACAGACAAGCTGTTCTGGAAATGCTGTTCCTCAGAGCATCTTTTTGTTGACAGTGTTTCACCAGGTAAAGTAAATGTTCATGGGTAAACACTGTTCCAACTAAAAGTTCACAGCTTTGATTTCCTCGCGAGAGCGAGGTTCATCACGCCGCAACTGCAGCAGTGGTGCAAAAGCAGAAAGAGAGGAATACAAACAAACCACGGTCACGGTTAAACTCAATCAATTACGGTTAAGTGCCTTGACGCACCAGGCAGACGTCGAAGAACTAGAAAACTAGCTCCAAACACGGCTGACTGATGGGTTTTTGTGCACTTGGACAAATTACATATACTAATTACCCAGAAAGGGTCCATGTGACCTTTTCTACTACTTACATCTTAACTACAGTATACGAGCAGCAGCTTTTTTCCCCAACAAGCACTTGGAGGTTACTGTAAAACCCATATCTGTGCGCACTCTATGACAGGCTCGGAATCAAACCATTCGCCACCGACCTTCACGGAAAGAGAGCGCGCATCTTTGAAGTGAAGAACAATATCCAAGATGAGAAGATTCCCAGAGTGAGATTGTGGAAAGGGGGCGTGGCTTCCAAACAATGTCCCTTGATGTTTGCGAGTTCAATCAATCACTCTAGATTTAAGGTACTTTAATTTTTGCACCATGAAAACTAAGGCTGCGTTCCAAATTGCCTACAAATAATACATTACGTATGAGTGGCTTACATCACTATATTTCTTCACTACACTCTATCAAGTGCAGCTTGGAGTGAAGCCAAACAAGCAAGCCAAGCTACCGTTTCAACAACTCTGGGAATCTGGCGAAACTCTCAGCTCAGCAATTCCGGTGCTAAATTATAGCCGTCCACAGCAAAGAAGCAGGAGTTGAGAAACGAGTTGCTGTGAGTCAGCCCACAACTTGCGCCGGATTGGCTCACTTCTATTTCTCTTCTGCACCAATTTACTAGACCGAAGAGCCAATCAGAGAACCTTCTCTCACGGTCTGCTGGTTCGATGCTCTCAATCAAGACTGATGGCTGACGGCCAACTGCAAAAACAATGAAGAATATTATGTTTTGCGTAGTGTGCATCAAGTATCACAATCATGGCATTAGCCTTGGCGATAAATCCACTTCCATGTTCAGACAGTCTGGAGTCTAAGACTGTTCTTCTGGAGTGAGTGCTTGTAGGAGGAAATAGGCTACACGGCGTGAAAGTCTAAAAGCTGAGCAGTTTCTCGGGGTTAGATGACCCGTTCGAGTACCGAGCCGCAGTCCCCTCACGGTCATGCGGTGTTCCAAGGTCATGTTCTTGGATAACTGCAAGATGAATACAGTGCAGGTTCACCTTCACGTTTCCACAGGAGCATGACTTAAGCTTTGGAGCATGAATAATAACATGCATACAAATCTTTTTAACCAACATGTGACATTCACAGACATGCAAGGGCTGTTTTGTAATAATATTCCAAGTTGGCTCTTTTAGTTTAAACTTCATTCATATACATGTTGGTCTAGTTTCGATTTCTTACATTACCCACAATGCCATTTGACCACTTCCTGATACAATGGAAAGTCATTTAGTCATACTAAACAGTGATGCAGCTTTAGTCCTTCTCTGTCTGTCTCTCACCTCTTCATCTGTACATTCTGCTCAGACAGATCAGCTTCCAAAGCTTCAGCGTTCATGCTAACACCAACGCGCTAATATCGTGCTTGCCATCTCATAGAGCGCTAATTAGAAGCATCGCCGTGCAATTACGTAGCTGATCTTGTTTTCTGGAACTTGTCCTCATGTGATGCAAGCGTGATTCACAGGAATAACGAGATTACAGCATCAGCCAACAAACAAACACCAGAATCACCACGGTCATAAATATTTGAATAGAAACATATTTAATGTGTTGGAGTTTTTCTGTATCGTGGAATTGTGAATGTATCGGCTCATGATGCCGTTCCGATAACATCGGGGACGGTGTGACAAGCTGAAACACAAAGTGTGAAAGGTCTCTGTGCATGCACGATTCTGAACTTGCATCTCCCTGACAGCTCGCAGAAGGAGCCAGACAGCATACTTCCTGTTCCGCTGACATTCTGACAGATCGGCGCGGTGCAAACATCTCGCACCGAGTAACCTCCTTCCCCCACAAGACCCACCCAGAAAAACAACAAAACGTTGCTTATTAACCCTGCAGCCGCCCAGGCGCCACAAAGCCCCATGTGAGCGGCTGTCACTGCGTGCCCCGCCCTGAAGCAACCTCTCCTACAAACACACACACACACACACACACACCATTTTTATTTTTTCAAACACCGGGATACCGCAGTGACGCTGCCTCTTTAGTCGACAGCTAAGAGCAGTTCGGCAGCCAAATGGGTGAACAGAGGGACTGACGACTGCAGCAGACTGATGACCGCATGTGCCGAGTGAAATCTGATCCTCGTAGTAATTACAGAAATGGAGAGCTGTGGTGAGGAATGAAGGAGGCGGCGTGTGTTCACAGCTCGAGAGCTGAGGAGCACGAAGGAGTCGTCACTAGCTCATTCAAACCGGCAGTGAAGAACCGAAAAGGAGGAGCCTCGTGCAAAAGAGAACAGAAAAAGTTTGGTCTAACAACAAGAATTGCGATCTTGAATTAGTTCCGTCGGCATTACAGGGGTTCCTGGGAGGGTTTTAGGACATAATAGATGCAAGCACCCATTGACGGTTCAAGGATTAATCGAATTAACTGCACGTGTGAGCGCTGATCCTTTTCACCATCAGTGTTGTCTGACTATGCTGTCATAGCATAAAAATATCAAAGTGAAACAACTTCTGGCTAAACAGCTTCACTGAGCTGGCATGCATCTACCATAAATCGACATTTCAAAGCACTGCAAGTGTCCCCTACTGAACACTGAGCTGCACAGAGAGGGAAAAAAAGACCACAAACAGAAAGTCGTCATTCCAAAGCCTCCGTGTGCCCAACTGCTCTGCTCCAGATCTGTACCGGTGACACAATCGTCTTATTCAGCTAACCGTGTGGAAAAATACTGTGGTGAAACCGGGTGGAGGCCGCGTAACGGAGTGCAGAGGGAAACACCTAGGATGAAATCGCCTAGGAACGTTTTTGCGGGAAGACACGCGTTTTCAAGTGTTTTACTTTTACACACATTAGTCAAGTAGATTACAAATTCCGCGTTTTTTAACTTTAGGACGTGCCTCTGTCTTGAATTGACCTGACTTGCAAACTATAGAGCATGGAAAGAGAAGCGTGTGTCTCCGTGCTCAGTGCTCTCCGAACTGAAGTGCTCTCGCATGCGACAGTGTCCAACGCTCACAAACGCCTTTGTGTGAGCGCAATTCCCATCCGCTTATTTTTTGTTGGTCACACTCGCCGATATGACTCTGAACACTCAGATCGGCTTACTATTAAATCTGTGGTTTAACGTTAATATTTGACCTATTCAGTAACTTCATGCTTGTTTTAGCATCTAACATAGTCGTATTTACGTGTCATTTTTACGGATCCAATCACGTCGCCATAGTTTTAAAGTTCGACTTCTCTTCTGTTTTTACTTTGTGTCACGTCATCGCTGCTGCCTGCTTCCCTGCCTCAGCGCTCCCTGTACTCCATTTCCCAGCAGTCTCGGCAGCCTCCAAACGTGGTTCAATCAGTGATTATTGATGGTCTGCGCCAGTTTTTAGTTCTAATCACTGCACACTAAGTTCCTTAGTTCAGGGAGTTTGTAGCGAACTGTTGTGTTCCACGTGCGCAACAAGCCTTTTGTCTGTGTTCCTGATTTTCTGCTTGTTGATCACTGCCTCTGATGCACCTGTTTGCTTAGTGATTTTGACCATTGCCCGTTTTTTGGACTTTACCTTTTGCCTACGTGACTTGGACTTTGCTTGCCTGCCCATTTAAATAAAGCTCCCTTTCCATTTACATCCTTTGCCTGCCTGCTTATCTGACACTTCGTAGAGCTTTGAAACTTGCCTCAAATGTAAAATCTAGTATAAAGAATTTGTCTTGTTCTTTCTATGGCGTTATGTTGCATACGTTCAGTCGTACACGATCGTATGCTGGTTGAAATGTAGCTATGTGGCTACATTGGCTAGGATGCGTTTTGAGCTCTGCATACTGCAATGTGTTTCTAGAACAATTTCATCGAGGCTACAAATGGAAAGTCTATGTTCACGTTTGGGAATATTACAAGTTTGCTAAGACGTGATTCAAATAAATGAACATCTGGTGGTAAACATATTTGTACCGTCACTGGGTTAATACCAGTTATCCATCACCAGACACAGGCCTACTCAAAAGATTTCTTTTTTTAAATCCTGAGGCTTGTCAGTATTCATACAGTTTTAATAGATCATCCCTGGTTCAGTCAACAGGTCTACATGCATCAGTTACACCCCCATAGGAGCCTCTAGAACTTTCTCTATCACTCTCCCTTCCCTCATCTCTTAAGATCTCTTCCTATGCCTCAAACAGATTCACACAGCAGACTCGTATCACACAC
Organism: Notoglanidium maculatum; assembly: GCA_030068355.1. Classification (NCBI taxonomy): domain Eukaryota; kingdom Metazoa; phylum Chordata; class Actinopteri; order Siluriformes; family Auchenoglanididae; genus Notoglanidium; species Notoglanidium maculatum. The sequence continues at coordinate 24,209,074 of JAQQZX010000039.1, forward strand.
GCACAGCCCTGAGGGGAGATTTTTAGCTGAGCTGTGAAGCTGGCTTGGTCTTTCTTAGCATGGAACGCAAGGTGAGTGATGGATCACGCTAATCGAGTGGCTTCGATGCGGATAGAGCTAATTAGCATTCCGCTACACAAGTGTCATGCGTAGAGGAGTCCAGATAACAGCCAGCGCTAATCTGAGCATGATCCGGGACACTCGGCTTCAGTTAAAGTCTAACGTGCGTTTGTGTGATTCAGCCATCCCTTACAACAGCAACAAGAAAACAGCGAGACCTGCACTCCACGCACAGAAACAAATGACGGGGGCTTTGCTTTCTTGGGGGCCAAATATTCAGAGATTATTATTATACATCACAATTGTATGACATGGATTAATGCACCCTGAATGTCATTCAGCTGCTACTTCTACCTCCATTACCGTAATATAAATTATAACTGAGTAAATTTGACCAAATTTCAAGAAAAACCGCTAACACATGTATATGTATAAAAAAAATAAATAAATAAAAAAAAAAGATTCTGATTAAATCTCTTAGCTGTAGAGTAATATTCTGGCATTGTATTCAAGCCATAGTGCTTTTTATTCCTGAAATGTCCACTAACAGAACAAATTAGCGGTCTACACGGACATCATTTTGGGCCTTGCTGGTTTTTTTCCCCCCATTTTGGATTAAATAATTACAGTTCAAGTGACAAGTCAAACAGCCTAAGAACTCGATAATAAATATAATAACCTGTGATTTCCTGTAACAACCCCCCACCTGTGTCATTCTTCATGGATCGCTCTTTGCTATAAACCATGGCGACAACTGTGATGCGGAATGGCCTCGTTACAATAACAAAGAATCAAAACGGTAAGCGTAATTACGTTAAGAAAAAAACATCACTCGGCAGACGCGGACCGCTAACACGAGACGGTGTTAAGCCGAGCTCGGATTTCATTCCGACACCACTGTCCCTGCAGAACTGTAGCCATTTAACATCCAATTGGTCAAATCGAGAGAAAGAAACAGCATGCAGCAGGTACTGATTTGTTACACCAATTTCCTTTCCCTAACCCATGAAAAAGAATCCTCTTTTTCCCTTCGTTTCCAGTACCTCTCCACTACTGGTAGTTGATGTGCGAGTAATTATATTGATTTCCTGCTGGGATACAGGCGTAAAGTGTGCGAGAGGATCCTCGCTCGTCCTGATTTTCTTCTCTGTAGCTTCATACGGGGGAGTGAATGTCTGGCCAAGCAGGGCAAATGGAACGAGACAGGTTGGCTGCGTCCTTGGGACTTTCAGGTCACACACACACACACACACACACACACACACCCTAAAGGGGACGCTGCACCACATACGTGTGTGACGTTTGCAGGTGGTGAGGCGAGTGCAGGTGATCAGGTTTACACAAAACACAAGGCAGGTATCCACAGAGCCAGATTGAATACACGCCAGCGTTCTCTCCTACGGTTGTTCTGGCAACCAACGCAAACACAGAAGTCAAGACGCTGACTAGGCAGCTATTTGGGTTGGACTAGTTTTATGGCATGGTGGAGTAAGGTGTTGTATCTCAGAATCTCGTCTGAGTCTATATCCAGGAAAAACTCACCCGTGTCCATTGTCTCAAAACCAAACCAAGTTTACAATCCAGAACAATAAAATAGAAACAAAAGACATGCTTCCTAGCATACTACATCCTACGGACATGTCAGGGTCATGTGACGTACTACAGCTCAAATGCAAAGCAGCGTTAATGATAAATGGCAAAACGAAGTGTGTTACAATGTCCGTGACCTTCACGAAAAGCACATTTCTTATCAAACAGTTCCCGCCTGAACAGCACACGGGCTGTCTGTTCATTGGTTGATTTAGACTTTTAATGATGCAGTCATTAATCCAGAAGCAATTGTTTCAAAGAAACTACTAGCAGTGGGCAGGGACACGCTCTAGATAGCACACATGGCTTAACACACATTCACACACTCATTCACACCTAGCGTAGCCAAATCCAGCTACCGGCATGCTCCCGGAACATTGAAGGAAAAAGGGAAGCCCAGAGATGGAGCGAAACTCCACAGTGAGCCGAGGTCAGGATCAAACTGACGACACTCGAGGTGCGAGGTGGCTACGGCCGTGCTTGAGAGAACTGGATGTCCGGCCAAATAGGAGCACTTTGAGCAACATCAAACACACGATTTCCTCATGCTGCGTTTCTGCTTATCGCTTCCCTCTCCGCTGGTCACGTTTAGTGTCTCGTATGCACAGTGACGACAGGAACAGGGTGTTGAGTGTTTTATTCGGGTTGCCATGCACGTGGCTCCTTAATTCCCAAGCGCGAAACCTAAATGCTAGAAATGTCAAAGCATTAGCTTTAAAGCCACACACTTCAGAATGGCCTACATAAAAACACAATGGGGTTTGGTGTTAAACCTGCTGGAGTGGAAATGCAGCTTCTCTAGCTAATACATAACCAATATTGTGGGGGGAAATAAAAGCTCATGCTTGTGAGATTACCCACCACTGAAGAGAATAGATGTGTGTAAAGATATCTCGGCTTGAATCTCTTGAATGTGCGATACCACTGAAACGCTCGGTGATTATTTAATGTTATGAATAGAACACTAGGGAAGCCTAAACACGCCAGGAAGTGGTCAAGTAGGAAAGCCGGCCAAAATTCCCAAGAAGAATCCATTGCTGCATTTCTCGGTCTGTGCTGGGAGAGATGGAAGAGATTATTTTCCTTCCAATCTTTATAGATTCCCCGTACAGGTGGTTAAAATGATATTTAAATTTAATTACCCCATAGCGCTATTGAATTCTCATATCTGAAGTGTTGATTCATTTTCCAGAGCAGACAATTTGTTTAGATTAATGCGCTCGATTTAATATGCAATCGTTTCTATACGGAGTTCGGAAGTTCGCACGACCCTGGTGTAAATGCTTTTCCTCGAACAGCACACCCCCACCCTTACGTGAAGCAGAGCTCGTCTAGTTCTCCACACACAAGGGCAAGCCTGAAACAATCGACCGGCGGGCGCGGTGTCACAGACACACGATCGCGCCAGTGAACACACAACGCCCGACACGGGGGTAAACAAACCTGCTTACAAGCATGCAATCATGCAAACACACTCACCCACATACTCAATCAGCAAGCCACAATTCCAAATAGCTATCATCTCAAACTCATTTAAATGTAAAGATGAGCTAGGTAGCCTTCCTGTCAGAGCCTAAATTAGCAAGCCTATTTAGATCTTCAGTCAAGGGAGAGTGCTGGTTTTCTCATCAAGCACAATCCAGTGGCATATCTGAACCACGCAGACCGACACAGGCTGCATCATCCGACGAGAGAGAGAGAGAGAGAGAGAGAGAAAGGTAACCAAGAGGACGCTTCGAGAGATCCATCAACGCTTCGCAGTCGCTGGTCTCCATTAACGGTGACGAGCTGCAGCGAGAGGCAGAGAGCCCGAAGCGATGAGCTTTCACTTAGCTCAATTACGCTGGAGGTGATCGTCGTGACCCCCACCTGCTCTGTCCTCCTACAGTGGCCAGCTCTGCTCTGTCCTCCAAAGCGTTGGAGCAAACAAAACCGCAATTTAAAGATTTTCTGGAAAAACAAAGGGTGTAAAATAAATAGGGTAGTTTTAATTCATTCAATCACCCTCCTGCATCAGAGATGATGTGGATGTACCTGCAACACAGGGCATGAAGCGCGAATACAGCCTGGATCGGAGGTCCAGGTCCACACTCACACACACACACTTTGAAGCAAGGCCAATTAAGCGCTGCCTAAGTGCCTGATTGCTCTATATTGAACAAAGGGAATGGACTACCTATTATCTTTGTGAAAGAATCTAAAGGACGAGAAAACATGTGAAATCAGAGTGAGACAGGAATTCCATGATTCTTCCATTCCAATTCACTTACATTAAATACAAAAGTTTGTGCACCTGTCCATCACACCCATATATGCTCTTTTCAGTGAGGTCAGAAGTGCTCAAGTTTAGCCACTCCAACTTTGCCAAATCAAGTCTTCATGGAGCTGGCTTTGTGCACAGAGGCTTTGTCGTGCTGGAACTGGTTTGAGGCTCTTAGCTCTAGTGAAGGGAAATTGTAATGCTACAGCACACGAAGACATTCTAGACAACCGTGCTTCCATCATTGTGGAAGACTGACATGTACTGGAGGTGTGATGATAAGGTGTCCACATCCTTTTGGCCATAGAGAGTATATGAGCTCATGAAAATGTCTTTATAACACACGAGAGAAGAGAAAAAACAAACATCAGCGCTCATTAGAGCCACACTGGAAGCTGAATGACCCTGTTTTGTTTTGTTTTTAAAACCATGTTCACTTGAAGCACATCCGCAGATGTGCGTGTGCTTGGTATTAGCAACTTCTCCTGTCTTAAATAAAGCCAAACACATAACCACATCCAAAACTTTCAACAGAATTCTATCGCAGAGCAACTTTTTGACAAACAGCTAATTAATAAATTGCTCGAGGATGACTTCAGCATGGAAATTCTCCATCCAATGAAGACGAGGTCCCAGGCCTCTTACGCATTTCAAAACCGTAATGCCAAAAGGTTCGGCCGGCATCGACATCTCAGCAAATCTTATTAGCGATCTAATTAAAGGTCACGGACAAATAACCTTTTTATTAAACATCGTTAATATTCAAGACTGAACAGAATTCAGAAAAGATGAAGCTCATAAAGCTCATGAGCCCATGAGAATGAGAGACAGTCACACGTGTACTTTTGAACACTTTTCTTAATAGTTCGGTTCCGCATTTAGTGCTGTTTTCCAGCCTACAATCCAGATGGTACACATCCTCCGTCACCTAAACGAGACGTTAAGGCGAGAAAAAGGAAGCAGACTGCATGGTTATTATTCCTCTCGCAGCACGAAATTTAATATAGACCAACCTCATAAAAATAGTCAACTTGTAGATCATAATTATATACATTATCACGCTGTTCAGTTCTCGATTCCGATTGGTCGGTTCAATCACAGGTTTATATTAACGTGCTTGCTCTTACACATTACTGTTTCCATAGTAACAGCTCATATCCCAGGATAGGCTTCACACTCCTGACCAGGATTAAGAGCTTACTGAAGACGAAAGAAAGAACAGATCACGTTTTTGTTGTTACGAGTTCATCCCACACTGTTACTGCATCAGCCAATCACTGCGGCTATCCATTCATGAAACGCGCCATCGTTCATAGCAACGAGGTCGACCCGGCCGTTCCCTTAAGTTTAGGTACGTCTTCTTAACTCTTCGACCGCTTGGTCGCCATGTTGTGATTGAAGCTTGATCATGTGACACAAATAATACGGTTCGTAGAAAATACAATCCGTTTGAAACTCGCTCCTCCTTTCAAGAATTTTAGCACTCTTTAGGACACGTGTCAAAAACGTACTGCAGCCACTTCCCTTCTAAACTAATCTGATCCGAATAAGGCTATCGGAAGAACTCTTCGTGGCTAGACAAGATTCGTTGAAAGCCAGTGTGAGAGGATGAGCTTTATCGAGGAAATTGCGCTGATTGGTTGGGCATCATTTCTTTTCTCTGCGCTCCACAGAGACCAGAGTCTGTGCTTTAAACATGTATTTTGTTGGCCGCTGGAGCGACGAAAGGAAAACCTCACCACATGTTACAAAATGTGTTCCGACTCACGCTCCTTATCCTGATCAGTTCTGATAGGCCAATCTGTACAAAAGGTGGGGTCAGTGATTTTCAAGCTTCGCTGTCGACATTTATTCAGAAAGCTAAATTTTGCTTGTAAGCATATTTTATCTCGGTTAATACCGGTGCGGTGCTTATGGCCTGTGAAAATAAGAAGCGATGAAAAAAATGCAAAAATAATAACAATAAAAGCCCTTTAAAGCCTTAAAAGCCAGGCAAGTCGAACCTCCCGTAAAAGAGCTTCCTGTGAGCTGATTAGCGCTTTCTGCTTTCAAGGTCCAGCATAATACAGCCATGTTTAGACAGTGGGTGCAATCTATACAGATAGTTACAGGATAATAAACATCTGGGGTGATCATCACATGTTCAGTCAAGCAGCGGAGAACACCCACGGGCCAATTTAATAGGAACACATGTGCACCTGATCATGCAGATACAGGTCTTCAGTTAACGTTCATATCAAACATTAGAATAGGGAAAGTGTGTGACTGCAATGAATTATGGATCTCAGTGGGTGTGTGCGCCAGATGGACAGGTTTGAGTGCTTCAGAAACTGCTGATCTCCTGAGATTTTCACACACAACTGTCTCTGGAATGTACACAGAATGGTGCAAAACAAAAAAAAAAACAACAGTGAGTAGCAGTTCTGTAGGAAGAAACGCCTTGTGAATGAGAGAGGTCAAAGGAGAATGGCCGGACTGGTTTGAGTTGACTGACAGGCTAATATGACTTAAATAGCTACTCTTTACGACCGTGGTGAGCTGAAAAGCATCTCAGAACGCGCAGGATGTCAAACGTAGGGGCGGACAGAAGACGACTCCGGCTCACAGACACTGAACGTGGAACCAGTACTGGTGAAATATTGATGATTATATTATTCATGCATGTTCTTCAGTCATTCATCACCATTATTTTACAAAGACATACTCATCAACCCATGCTTTAAAACGGCAAAAAGCAGATGCAGCATAAACGCTACATGAACTTAACCACTTTAGAGGGAGAGGGTGATTCTCAGTGGTGCTCTTTCACTCTGCAGAGCTTTCTGGGCTAATCCGGATCACCGCGGCTCCTCGGTCAATCAGAGTAGCAGGGGTTAATTAACTTATTCTAATCCTGATTGGATAAATGTGCCGTAAGGTTGTCGGGGATCACCGTGCCTGTCTGCTCCCTTCACACGCGTGCACAGAAAAGAGAACGAAAAAAAAACTACAGGCATGGTATTGTTCTTAATCGATCATGCTGAAAGGTGGAGTGAACCGAATTACGTCAAGACGGTGCGCCGATATAATGGATAGAACTGTGCTGAGCCCACACCCACATCATGATTTATAGCAGGTAGCTTTTTTTTAAACTCAGTGGCCCCTTTTTTCCACAAAAGGGGGCAGCTTTATAGGGTAGCTGCATAAATACAGACCCAGAGCAGGTTAAGTGTCTCTCTGAGGTCTAATATGAGTGTCAAGAGCAGGATCAGAGCCATAAGTACAGCTTACAGAGCTGGGGAATTTATGAGCTCTGTCATATTTCCCATGGTGCTTCTGCAGATAAAGATGTGTGAATTCAAGCCCTTACTCTGTACCCTCTGGATTGGATTAGCTCACCTGAGAGCAAAAAGTTTCATCAGCACAAGCTGCAACAAACTGTTCGACCTTCTCTCTCTTTTTTTTATTCCGTAAGCAGCCAGGCGAGTACTACCCTGAGACAAGAGCCGCTGCTACGGCCGTCCATCGACAGAGTCTTCATTGCGCTTTCCTTTTGTGCTGCACAGGCGGAGAAAAGATGAGCTCTGCCATCACTGCACCGTCATATGCTTCCGGGCTCCTGTAAAGCTTCGCGTCAGCTCTCCTTATGAGAAACCCCTGCAAAGGCAGGCAGGGCCAAATATACCACGTGCATGACGTGAAAGAAAAGCTCTGATATACGAAGCCACAGATGGATTCGCGGTCAAACTGGGGTTCGTTCCAAGTAGTGGAGAGATGAGTTACAATGTCGGCACGCGCAGCAAGGATATTCGCTGATGATTTGGCAGGAAAAGAAAGGCATGCTTAAACAAATTAGGGCACCTTATGTTCTTGCTAGACGCTGATAATGTCAGTGGCTGGAGCTGTACACCTTGCCTCATGGACGGATAACTGATTGCCCAAAAGGCAGGAATGGAGGCAGGAATGGAAATCCACTTCAATGGGGAAAACCCGGGAAGGCGTGAATGAAGAAGGGAAACCCGGAACAGAGACTCAATCATGTGTCAGTTATGTAGGAGAATAAAATACACGTCAGGGGGGAGGCGGGGCACAACGAGTGTGTGTGTGTGTGTGAGACAGAGAGATGGATTGCTTGAGGGTCACTGAAGAGTTCTGCGGCACCATCTCCATTCTCACACACACACACACACACACACACACACACACACACACACTGCAGAGGCTCAGGAAACACACTGCTCACCGTACCTGATTAACAAGTTACACTAAATCAGTGCCACGTAATCGGTCACTACTACGAAGGGAGTGTCCTAGATAACCTTTCTAGACCAGAGCAATGCTAGTAGGCATGTTTTTAGGGACCGGATGTCCACACAAGGACCTTATGGGGACATTTCATTGTATTTTTTTTTCTTTGCCAAAAAAAAAAAAAAAAAACCTAAAATAGCCAAAATGCTTAATTTTGGTTACCATGGATAAGGTTAGATTTTTAGGAGAAGGTCCTCACAAAGATTGTTCGACAAATGTGTGAACTAGCCCGTGTGTGTGTGTGTGTGTGTGTGTGTGTCCTTCTTCCATTCAACAAATAAAGTTGAGCCCCACTGTGCCCTGACACTGTTGCATTCAAGGTTATCCCGGAAAAGGACGGTCCATTTCCTCCTCATAACTGTTTATTCTGATCACCTTAACACGGAAACGTGATAGGAATGTAAAATGTACAGCATCCGCGTTAGCTTCCAACCTCTTAGCTGTACGTACAGTAGCCAAAACACACCGAGCTCACGAGCAAATATTGCAATGTCACAACTGAGCACTGCTTACAAACCGACACGTACCGACTTCAAACGAACAAACAAACAAACATGAACAGCGTACACTCGAATAAGTCGGTAGCTCGCTACTTCCTTATCGCCAGGACGCTACTGTACCAGAAGAATCCACCCCTCATATATGCTTTCCTTCCTTATCCCGCTGCCTCCCTTTTTTTTCCGTTTCGTCCACACACTCCTTACCGTTCCTGTGTGCTGGTGTTGTCGATGTGAAGAGACACCGAGCGCGGGGAAAGGAGAAGCCAAGGCGACGCTGCTCCGGGACAGCAGGACTCTGCACACTTTCGCGGCCATGTCTGGAAGAGAAACCTCGGAGCCGGACGGCAACTGCTGCGGGGTGAACTGAGGGAGAGCGTCGAGGGAAGGGAAGGGAGGGAGAGAGAGAGGGGGAATAGGGCGGGCTGCTTGGGCTGGGCTGCTACACACACTCACACACACTCACAGAGAGAAGGAGAGAGAGCGGAAGATCATTTTAGTACAGAAATGCGGAACAAACTGCAGCTTTTCTCCTTCGACTGAAAAATACTTCAGTCTTTTGCTCGCTTTGGGGCCGACCATGCGTTACCATAACAACTACATAAAAAAAACGGTCGCTTAGTCTACCGTAGCCGTTTTTTCTTTTTTTTCACTCTCTGTCTTTACGTTTAAAGTGAAGTATGGAAAGTAATCATTTGATTGGTCAACATGATTACCTGCTGGCCAGGCACGAGCGCGAGCACTTCTTTTCGTCCAATGAAAAGAAGCCCATGAGGGCGCGTGCCTCAGTTTGACAACTTCAAGTAGGCGGTGCTTACGGACCCGTGCAGCCAATCAGAGCACGCGGGACGCTAGTCAACTCCGGAATCAAAGGGAAGTCCTTCAAGCAGTTTTAGCACTACCTCCGAGTCAGAGATTGTTTACTTCCATCTTAATTATCTTGTCGGGTTTTTTTTTATATATATATATATATATAATATAACGGTTTTTTTTTTTTAATTTCAGTTATGTAATAATAGCACACATTTTTAAATATGATCAGAGCCATTTATTCAAACATTCATACATCATGTCGTGGCTCTGTAGCAGGAGTCATGTCACACTGAGTGAGGCACTGCTGTCCTGTCTTGGCACCAGTCCTGTCCTTTCCATTATATTATTACTTTTCTATTATTAGATCATCCTTCAATCTGCTCTGTGGGGGAAAGTAGGTGCTTGATTTGATTTGATTGAACAGACAAACCACTTACTTGACTCTCCTCACACATGCACCCAACAGGCTAATGTAAAATATTGAGCCCATACTTACAGTTTATCAATATGATGATTCATTAGTGTATCTGAACCAGTTAATGAGTCCTTCTGTAGCACGACTAATGACTGAAATGAAGAATAGGCTACCAGAGAATATCTTCTAAGCTGTGCTCAAGCCAAACTCTCATTAAAGAAATGGTTGAGGAGGGGGAAATATATTTAATTTACACAGCTGCTTGCGTGTGTTCCTTTTTCCGGAGCTATGAGACTTGTATTACTTGTTAACCAAGTTAGCCTCATATCGCCAGTGTAAAACTGAAGCAGAAAAATGTGAATACCAACATAAATCAGCTAAACAGCTACGTTTAAGCTGAGTGGAGAATGTTTTAACTGTGAATTTTTTTTTTAATATATGGTGTCAGAACATAAGATACATATAGATCCTGGTCCGATCCTGAGCTTTGGTTGCTCTCTGTGCGAAGCATCGCATGTTCTCACCATGGATTTCCTCCAGGTTCTCTAGTTTCTTCTCAATTGCCAAAAAACATGCATGTAATTCGAGTGGTTACGATAAATTGTACCAAGGTATGCTACCCCACAATGAACTGGTGTCCCATCCAGGCTGTGTTCCCGTCTCACACCCGTTATCAGTCGTGATCATTGTTATTCCTTCAGAGTGTCTTTCATTGGTTACAGACCGGAAATGTTGCTCGTGGACAATTGTTGATCTCCACTCTTCCAGCTTGATCAAGGGTACGGATGGGAAATGACAAGCTTTCTGTATGTAACTGAAGTGGCTCTCACTGCTTGCCTTGCCTCAGCTGTCCAGATCTCATCCTCTCCCAGGAGCAATGCGCTGCAGTGCAGGGGTGATGCAATTTAAATGCAAATCAGGTGGAAGAGACGGGGACCGAGACGCAGGCCACAGAGGAACTGGTCATCCCCAAAGAGAAGGGTGGTGGATAGAGTTCCCTGTGAGGCCTAGTATTCATGTGGGCAAAATATGCTATCATTGAGACATATTACATTCTGTGAACCTCCTGTGGATTATCTAATAAACCCTGCCATGTCATGCATATATTGTTTCATTCATATTCTCCTTCAGAAAAACTGTACTACTGTATAGACTGATGATCCAGTTTAGTAAGAATACCAGTTTTGTATCTAACAAGTATGTATATCTTGTTACAACTCTGTATATCTTTTATCACATTTCTATCTCTGTGGACTATCAGCTCCCTAGAGATAATATGTGGTGTTTGTTACTACAGCTTGCTTTATCATGCAATCTGATTATGCTGGTAATAAAATTGCATCAGAATTATGCAATTTGTTCGGCTGTTTTGTTCCCTTTTTTAAATTTAAGAATCAATAAATAGCCAACATGTGAAAACTGTTGGACTTGCACAGGGAATCATTTTCTTTTCAGGTAATCAATACACAATTCACAAAGAGCACAATGAGCAAATGAAATGAGCTGACTGTTCTGGACTTCTTCATCCTTGTGTGCAGTAGACCAAGGCACGTCTAATAAAGTCTTACGGCTTTTTATTGCCCTAGCTCTGTGGAGCAGCAAATGTATGCCATTCCACCACAGGAAGCCAGTAAGATAACCTAACCATTGACTCAGTATGTTGTCTTTAGTTTATATCTGAACGACAACTCTAAATCACTTGGGGAATTTAACTTGCTTAATTGAATTTAAGTTTCTTTGTTATTAAAAAAATATGGTGGTAATTTAATTTCCTTAAAACCTATAGGCTGTGCTGAATGTGGATGGAGTTGAATATGGAATATATAAATACATATTACTATTAATGAAAGGAGCAGGCCTTCAGTGGGTGTGTGCTTCACACAAGTGCTCACTGTTACTAAAACAGTCACACTGTTTCTGCCTCACACCTGTTGCTCAGCCCATAAGACCCCTGCCTAACAACAGAAGGCTACATACATGGCTGACATTTTGGCTAATTTGCCTCCAAGTTATTGCCGGGGGCAATTTCCCCACTCATCAAAATACACCACCGATACTTCCACTGCCGATGTGAAAAATTTGTACGAAGAAGATACAAGTCGACAGGCATACAACAGAAAAAAAAATATATAGGCCGTATCCAACTCAGGGGGTTTTAATGATCCTGCACTGACACATGAAACATGAGTCTACGAGGATTGAGATAAACTGATAAACTAAATTAAAGGTTCAGAGAAGATAACCGCTCTCACTTTACACCCTCTTCCTTTCTTTCACAGTTATACTGTTTTTCAGCCTTTTTCTTACGTTATTTCACATGCATACACATGCTCAAGCACAGGCCCATGAGAGACAGGAAACCAGACTACGACAACCGTGCCTTGTCTCCTGAACTTTCCATGATGCAACGCTTTTGTTCGGCCACACCTTAAAGTCAGGATTCAGGAATGCACTGCAACTAAAAGCAGCACCTGGCAGGCGTGGTTGCTTAACAGGGAAAGCAGACGACATACCTCACTTAGCCCACATGAAATATTCATCAACCTAAAGCGCAAACAAAGCAAGACTCCATCTATTATACAGGGTTGTTGTAATTAGACACTCCTCTGCACCTATTCCACACCTGACTACCTGGACACACAATTGCACGTGAACTCTTATACAGGACAGTTATTTATTTGCTTTACACAAAAGGAAATATGGTGCATTACATGGTGTTACTGTTGTAATAATGTGTACAGTACTATTAGGTAAAACAGATATTTGCCATGTTAAAATATGAATTTTTTTGACAACTGATCAACGGTTTGCTGACAGGAGCAAAAAAAAAAAACAAGGCTTTCATGAAAAATCAAGGGCGTGAGCACTGTGTCAGAGCCCAAAACTGAGATAACTGGACACTTAAATCTGCACTACTTGTTTACTGGAAACACACACACCCACAAATCCAGGTCGTGTGGAACATGTAACTTGAGGTCTGTTGTAGTTTTCCGTGCCTCACCTGTGTGCAAAGGCGATGTTCCTATTTTCACTGTAAATTTTACTCCTGCAAAATTGATTGTTGTGTTCATTACTGTGCAGTGCAGGCCTTCCTAAACAAACCAGTCCCAGTGTGTACTAGCAAGCCCTTAGGTGGGTGATACCAATACCACATTTACACCTACTTGCATTGTGCTACAGTGATTTGCCGTCAGTGTGATGTTTCAGCTCGACAGATCTGGTGTGGTGCTAATCAGCTGTGCATCATTAGTTAAGACTGTGAAACCTTTCCATCATGGCACAAAGTATTTTACTGTCAGGTTTTCTTCAGCTCTTGCTCCAGCTCTTCCAGGAAAAAGAGTCATGCATACTAAGGGTGTAATGCAATGCCAATATCTGTATCAGTTTATACTGGGATCAGACGACACGATATTTTTGTCTTTTAAAATGGTCACCATGTCAGATTTGGCAAGCGAAATGTCATACATTATTGCTGTGTCATGGTCAGAAGACTGGCAACACTACAAGTTTGAGCTCCACCAATCATCGTTTGTGTCCTTTCGTGTTGTTGGGGAAGAGGGTCAAGAAATTGTCAGTAGAAGGAATATCAAGGAACATGTCGTAGGAGTTGTGAAAATAGGCAATAAAACATAAAATATTCTGGCATGCTAGACATTTTGTCAGGGTGTTGTGGGGCGTTCAAGATGCCACATTGCTGTTCTTAGATTGTGTCACATTACAAGGCCAATTCGTCATTCCTGATGTTCAAATTTGGGAAGTTTTGTTTACTTTGACAGTTCCTTAACCTTCGCTACATCACTCGAGTTCATAATTAGTTTCAGCTTGGTCACAGTGAAAACGTACCAAATCTAGGCTATATTCAAATCAAACTCAAAACTAGGTTCTCTATAATTTCACTTGTTCAAATCCACTAACTTATTCGTCTTACACTCAGAGCTTTTTAAGGATGTGGTAGGGAAGGACAAAAAATCATGCTTCAATGTAGGAGGATCCTGTTTCACACTTGGTTAATCAGCAAACAAATGTGCTGAAGAGACCCTAATTTTACTCCGAGTGTGTGATAACACCACCCTACAAATTACATCTCAATGCAGAGCCAGATGCCTATTAAAGGACTGAGGGAAAGAGAACAGAGAACGGTGGAGATAACGGCTCCTGGAGATTTTCTGCTCCCCGTCTCACTTTTGGCAATCTATGAATATGCATGAATGGCTTTAGTCTGTGCGCTCACAGTATGCAATGTTGAGATAACAGTGTGATACATTTATGAAGGTTTTCATTCTTCCAGGTCAGCAGATTTCCATAGTTATAATAAAAAAGCAGGACTTAGTATAATCATGAGGATGGTTATCCGGTCACTGGAGAGTTTTCAGTAATTAGTTCCAAATGAGTGATGAGAAATTCCCACCAGTTGTCAATGTTGTACCGATTTTTCTGGGTCTAGAATTAAAGCTAGTGGTTGTTCCACTTCAAACAGGATTCAGAAGATTGCAAAAAGACACTCAAGATCTTTACACAAGTTTGGTGTCTGCTGATGAAGACACTTAAATGCAAACTGAAACCACAATGCCATGGTCCAGGAGTTACAAGGTTACCGTCGTGGGGCGTGAAAATATACCAAGGGGAACACTAATTCAACTGATATTACATTTTTTTTTCACATATACAGGTACAGAATGAAACTCATTTCATGCTTGTCAGGGAGCTGAATTCAGAACTCAAAGTCAATCGACTTGTCATACAGCACCGCTGGAGTAGTTCATGCTTAAGGGCTTTGCTCAAAGGCCCAACAGTGAAAACTTGGCTGCTCTGGGATTCAAACAATTATTCAAATCAGAGGCAACTGGGAAGCTCTGACCAAGCCAACATTAACAGTTAAAACTGTGATTTATTACAGTAAGACAATAACAACAAATATAGGTGGGCCATGCTTTTGTTGGGCTGATCATAGGGCGTACATGTTCACTAATAGAACCTTAGGTGTGAATCCGCAACAGTAAAGATGTTATTGAATGATTTCCCATGCCTACTCATTCATTAGGGCCTCTGTCATAACTGGCATAAATTTTTATAATATTTTACAGTGGGATATTGAAATATGAACCTCCAAGACCAAAGTGCATCATATAAGACAATACAAAGCAATGCACTTCAACAATATATAGACAATAAAGGTGAGTAGAGTGACTGAAATTCCCTGTGTATATGAAGAAGTGTCCTATTAGAGGCTGAGCCTTGATCTAATAAATCAGGCTTTCAGTAGTGAATCATACAGGTATAGACTGCAGGATGCTTTTCTGCATAATGTTAAAAAAACACTAAAGTGACTGGGCCTTAAGTCAACACAGATCGCACAGAAAAGTGGAGGGAATGCTGTTGACTTAGCGTTTCAGACTCGGTCAATAATTCATGATAATGGCTGTCTCAGATACTGGAAAACAATACTTGGGTATAAGTGAGTGTTTGAGAAGGTGAGAGAGACTTCCTGTCAATCCTGCTTTGAACTAGACACCTGTGGATTACAGATGACTTCAGGAGTGTGTGTGTGTGTGTGTGTGTGTGTGTGTGTGTGTGTGTGTGTGTATGTGTGTGTGTAGAATGGGGACAAAAATCTCAGTTAATTTTATAGAATACACCTTTATTACATAACAACATGGTCAAGTGCACCTATGCAGAAGATACTGTGCTAGTGCAGTATATCATAATCCAGAGATCTGTGATAGATCTGAGTGATATTAAAGTTGTTTTTTTTGGGAGGCTTTATTACAGATTTCTGTCTTGTAATGCAGTGTAATATTGCTGTGATAATGTGATAATGTTATAATATAGTATACTCCTGTCACATTCCTCTAGTATTAGTAGCATAAGATAATGATCAATAACTGCTTTGTGTTTTATGCCTAAAGAAAATATTAGGCTAAATATTGGGTAGTGCATAGTTCTGTCATATTATTAAAACACATGGGCAGCATTTGTCCAGTCTTTTGTGATATCATGTAATATTCATAATGATAGCCTGATAGATTGGTGGATCTTACGTCATAGTCGCACAATCTTTCTGCAGAAGTACTAGGTGACTAGACTTCAGAGATGTTAAATATGTAACTTCAGAGATTAAAACGTTTTACCTAACTGACCACATTTCGTGTATGCAAATATGAATTATTGCAGTAATACACTTTTAATAAAATTGTTTAATTATGCTTATGGAGGCTGCTAATGTAAATATAGCAAGCTATTAATTTATGGAAGTAAATTGCTCAGTAATTAATAGAAGTAATGTTGCATAAATTCAGTATGGGGTAAATACAAATTTTGCATTAATTTCTTGTAAAGTTATATATGTTATGCTGGCATGTGACCATATGGGAACAAGAATATATTAATGCTACAAGAATCATTTTCAGGAAGTTTATACATGCACCATATTTGTGAATTGAATTGAATTTAAATTTAATTTACAGGTATATAGGCAACAACAAATGCTTTCAAGAGGTTTACAGATGTAGGGCTGCGTAAAATAATGATATAATATCGGCATTGTGATCAATTATGTCCCAATTCCCTTTTCTGGGAAATCGTCATGATATCTTTTGTGACAAAAATGTTAGATTTTTTTTTAATCATGAAAAAGCACCTGATTTGATGCTAACAGTTTATAGTGAAATATTGTAGAATGTTTACATTTTTAATGTGTGGTACTAAAGAGCATAACTGTAAAATCATTAAAATAAAATAAAAATATTCAAAAAATGAATCATTGTTCTGAACCAATAATCCCTTATATAATGAAAGTGTCATCAAATTATTTTCTTCTGCTGGCAGTTTGCTATACAAACATGTCATGATTTTTTCATATTGCCCACCCCGACCTACATGAACCACTTTTATTTATAATATTTCATTTCAATAATTTATTTTAAGAATAAATTTAGATTACATTTAAATTGCACCACATTTAAATTAACTTAATTTACATGTATTGCAAAAATACAGGAGATATATACAGTACTTTTACCACATGTGTATATATAATATCGAATATAAGAAATTTTATTTCATTTACAAGTCTATAGCAGATATGTACATGCATCACATTTATTTATAATATTTATTTTAATGAATTAAATTTCATTTACAAGCATATAGACTATATATATATATATATATATATATATATATATATATTTATATATTTATATAATATAAAGAAGACACATACATGCACCACATTTATTTATCATACTTATTTTAAAGACTTTAGATTAATTTCAGTTCATTTCATCATCCAGTACTTTGTCTATTGAGCCCCTGCTTTAGCTACACCTCAAACCACACTAGCGTACTAAACAGTATGTGAACGTAGTACGCTATTGCAGCTGTGAGCGTACTGTGTAGTAGGGTAGTATGCGGTCTAAGGGCACGAGCGTAGGAGGATCTTGTGTCCCTTCACGTTAATACTTCGGTTCTTCTATGGACGCACAAGTTCTCGTTTCCCTACCGGAAGTAAACACAGACTGACACTGAAGGAATTAGCCAAGCCAAGTTAAATTCTTTCTTCAGAGCCCGGTTTTTCTTCACTAGCTTTTCCTGGGGCTTCAGCGGACCAAAGTGAGTAAACAGTGCGGAAAGAAGTCTGGGCTAGCTGAGCTAGTATACTAGGGCGGCTAGCTAGCAAGCTAGTTTTCGTTCGTGTCAGTTCCGTGTATGAACATGTTATTAGCTAAGTTAGATAGCGATAAAAGTGAAGAATACATCTTGTTAGCCTGGGGAAATATACTTTCAAACATGTGAAGTAGCTCATACAGTCAGTCAGCTTTGCATTTCAGTGTTAGCCACCTAGCTAGCCGTAAGCTCAGGTGGATGCTGCTTTAGCTAGCAGGCTGTGCTGCTTTTCTGAGCCGAGGTTGTAGTGTTAGAACAGGGAAAAGAAAACCAAACAAACACTGTAAGGGTCACCACAGGAGTGTTTTCTTTATGGAAAGGTTTTTGTTTTCATCCGAGTCACTGGAGTTGCACATTCTCCACTTTTCTCTACTGATCCAGTTCATGAAGGACTTGCATGGTAATAACCTGGATCAGATTGTGGAGGAAAACCGCTTTCCCCATGAGCACACTGTCAAAATGCTGTTTAATGCTTAAACTCAGAATATCTGTACTGCTCATTAGTCTTTAAAATTGTTAAGGCGTTCCATGAACAGTCTGGACATGTACTAGTATTTCTTATACAAGGAAGATATTGTCCATGTTAATTTACTTCAAATGATGATGTACAATCTGACGGAAAATAGAGCTAATCTAAAAAACTGGAGCTTTATTTTTCACCAACAGCATGTCCAAAACTTTTATACAGCAGCAGTTTGCTAACAATCGTTATTAAACGTCACGCTTTTTAACCCTTTATATTTACTTTTGGTGTTGTGGGAACTCTTCGAGACATGTTAGTTCCTGTTATCACTTACGTTAGAGCAGTTGTTCCCTCATTCGTTTCTTGTTCGCTCTGTTTTGAGAAACTGGACAATGCGAAACCTCTCCGGTCCTGAAGTCTTCCCCGTGGAGGAAACCGTACTGAGCGTTACAAAACTCTGACAGCGGAGACTCCTTCCACAAACATCTCATCACAGAGACCTTCGCCATGTTAAACAACATTGGATTCAAATCAGTTTTATTATTCTAGTTACATTATGTAGAGCATGTGAATAGAAACGATAACATGGTAGAACATGAATGTAAACCCTGTAATCCACACCTGACCAATCAGATTTGAGAATTCAATGATGTGATATTTATTTTTTTTATTTGTAATATAACAATGTAAAGTGAATCGTGATCTCATGTCTGAGGTTACTACACATGGCGCTGCCTGTGAGCCAGTAACCGCTGATATTAATTTATGAAACTCCGTCATGTTTAGGGTTCGACCCCACCCTTAGCTCGAGCCTTGTTACGATTCTTTTAACCGGGACTTTTTGTACCAGGTACCTGTACCGCTCTCGGACAGATCCCACTCCCACATTAATTACATTTGTTCTTCCCTTCACACAATATTTTCTAATGCAGCAGTTCTCAAACTTTTTTTTTTGGTCACTGCTCCACTCCAGTCTCCTTTTTCTCCATAGCAATATCATCCCTGCGTGATCAAGAGACATGACGCTGTTTAAATGATGTTCTACTCCATGAAGGCACAGAACGGCCATGAGACGTATTTGGTTTCCATATACAGTGTGGCAAAAAAGTATTTAGTCAGCCACCAATTGTGCAAGTTCTCCCACTTAAAAAGATGAGAGGCCTGTAATTTT
>JAQQZX010000039.1:24228394-24243278 GCA_030068355.1 Notoglanidium maculatum
TCTTTAAAAATCAGACAATGTGATTTTCTGGATTTTTTTTTCTCATTTTGTCTCTCATAGTTGAGGTATACCTTTGAGGAAAATTACAGGCCTCTCTCATCTTTTTAAGTGGGAGAACTTGCACAATTGGTGGCTGACTAAATACTTTTTTGCCACACTGTAAATGAGCAAAGCAATACCTTCCATACCTCCACCTGCATGGTAATCATTGCAGTCCTACGAATTCCCAGTCCTGATTCACTCTTCTAGTGCCGGGTTTTACATTACATGTCATTTAGTAACGTCACAACATTTTATTCATAGTAAACCGCAGACACGACTGTAGAAATATAAGTGAGGAAAAAGTTTGAAATACAGCTGTGTTACTCCTTCAGTTCACTTAATCTCATGTGGGATCAAATGGCTTACACGTAACCTGTGTGATGGTTCAGTGGATCGTGTGACTTCATAATAATGACCTTTCAGTACATTTCCAGCACCACTTCAAGCTTGATTACACAGAATAATATGCCTCTATTAAATAATATATGGCATAAAGTATTTATTAAACAAATAGTTCAGGAATGATGGCATGAGAGTTCAAGAAGGAAGAAAAGACATATGGGTCGGTCTTAGGTAACGAACGAACAATCAGGACAAACCTGATCTCTGGATTAATCCGAAATCTGCTCCATGACAACATGGTGACATTATGAAACACCATGCTACATGTGAATAATATAATCAGGTTTCCATGGTAACATTATTAAACACCATGGTACAGCTACATAGTGCCTCGGTATAATCATTTAAACAATATAATAATCAGTAACTGCAACAGATTACAGCAGGCTACACCAACTAAACCGACACCGACGTGGTGGGGGTGGGGTGTTGGTACGCGTGGATCAGGCACAGCAGCATTTCAGGGATTTTTGAATGCCAGTAATGTCACTGCCGGGTGGAGAATAATTTAACAGTTAAGTAAGGAATAAAATGTGAAGAAATGTGCTGTTATATGCAAATAATAAACATCAAGGTGGGGTTCAGCAGCCTGAACCACTGTTACCACCCAAAACTAAACGCCAGAGGTTTGTTTGTGTTCGATGAAAGAAAAGGGTTTTCTTTTGGCACACCTTCGACATACATTGTTGGTATGGACGTGGTGTCTAATTAGAGATTTAGTGAATTTGGTGACTACAAAATGATGGCTGGATGCAAATCTCCAACCGTGATCCATCCTTCTCACAATTAAAGGCTGAAACACACTAGCGTAATCTTCCAGTCTACCAGGCGAATACGTTACTACCTTCGGTTGTTTTAAACGCCTTGACAATAGAGATGGGCGTGGAGCCACTTTGCCTGATTAATCATACACTTTTGTCTCATTACGCATTTCATTTGCGTGTTCTCTAATCCTCCCCATGTTCATGAAAGCGTTTGGCGTCTCGTATTTGTCCTCTGGTGAAACAGGAAGTCCTCAATGAAGTCCTGCGTATGATCTGAGTGAACTACTTCATAATCGTAAATGAGATCAATGAGAATTTCCAGTACCAACTCTTGCAGTGTGGTTTTGTTTAAAATTTTCTTAGCATGTGTTTAATTTTCTCCAATCAGTTTAGTTACGAAGTGTCAGCCTTATGAACAAATGGAAATGTAAAAAAGTTTTTTTTTTTTTTTTTTTTTTTTATAAACCCAATCTTCCAAGGGTGCCAATAATTTCTGGAGCTGCCTGCATCTCTGGACACGGCTTTCGCCAGGTTTTGTTTTTTTGGTTACTCACAGGGGGTCCTCCTGCTCCTCCAGCTGGCGTGTAGTAATTGGTCGCGTTCTCTCTCTCCGGGCAAACGTGATGAGAATCAGTTTTCATGACTGCAAAGTGTTTGATAATGTAACCATTAGCTTCCTCTTGTGTATCCTGTTCATCTGCAATCACATTCCTGGAGGTGTTGGAGAAAGGAGCCCGGCCCTGCTACGGCGGCGTGTAAGATTCGTGCTGAACAGACGTGATGTGATCCAGCAGTCGCTGGGTTTCTGCCTTGATCAGAGGACAGACGGAGCCTTTTAATGTTCAGCTCTGAGCTTTCAGCCTCGCGCTAAGCTAGCTTAACCTGCCTTTATATCGAAGGGATCTGTGCAACACTTTCGAAATCAGTGCAATAGTTACAAACTTCACTGAAACTTTTTACCATTTCATAAATATAGTTCTCCAGTATAAATTTGATGTATATAGTGCATTAAAGGTGCGTTAAGTAAAATTAGTCAATATGTTTTTCTCCAAGATTAGGTCTCAACAGTTACATAGGTGGATTAGAGATTTGATTTCTTCTTTTTACTCTTTGAGTCCACCCCAGATTCCCATCAATATTCACAACACTAAGATCTACAGTGGCCCATACAGTAGAGTGTCTATAAAATGACTGACAGGAGGCACATCTAAACACGAACCAGCATTCCAGCCGGAAAGGCAGTTTTCCAGCGGGTTTTCTCAGTCAGTTAGTACGCTTGTAGTACTAACAATAGCCATTTTCGATGTTCACGTCCGTTATGATAACGTTGTTTTCTTACATGAGCGAGACATGAGACGTAATGAGCTGCGCTCGTCCTCGTGGACTCGTCCTCCAGCAGTAGTCGGGCCGTGTGCGTTCAGGTGTTTTGGAGGAGTGGCTTTGAAGGGATTTTTTCAGTCGGATACTTTCACAATCTTGCTTACTCCAAAATCGCCTCTCCTAGCTTTAACAGCAGAAAAGTTAACTGCTGCTTTTTTTGCTCGGTGCTTTTTCAACTGAATGAGAGATTCATTTCCAGTTGACACCTTCCCAAAGCCGAGTGAGCTTTCCTGACACTTTGTGGACTGTGCGCTGCTGGCAGAACATCCTAGAGCTAAAAAGCTTCCATGTGTCTGTGTAATTATTTGAACAGCATGCTTGCCCCGTCTTTCTTCAAGCGGTTAATCAGCGCCTAGCAGCAGGCCGGCGTCTTAATGTGGCAGTGTCACTCAATTCAGTTTACACTCTGAACAGGTAGTCGACGTTTACGTTCGGTTTTCTGTTTGCACCGTAACAGAATCTGGTATCGTGAATTATAATGACCAGTGACGTATATGCAAAATCAATCTTCTGCCGAGCCAACCCCACACAGATGTGCGGTGCCAAACAACTAAAATGAACGCTTGCTGAAACGAAGCCATAATCTTTATAAATTATTACGCCGTTCAGGCTTTTAACTTCAGAAAGATTATTAGCTTGACAAAATGAGTTTAGCACGACGCTGCTTTCAGTGCGTCGGGTTTAAAAGGAACGTATATTGCAGCAGAGCCGATTACAACACCTCACCGAGCTTTACATTTTTAAAGCCTGACATTTAAGAACAAAAATGAAGGAAAAAAAAACGATGACGTCAGTCGGAATCTGTTATGTCGTGTTGGACTGTAAATTTCTCCACAATGTGATGCTTTTCAACTAAAGGAGAGTCGATCGGACGCCTGGTACATGCTCCTGCACCCCTACACGAACACTTTGCGAAAGAAAAAAGACCCATTTGAAAGGAGAACCTGCCAAAACCTCTCATCCCCCGGAGAATATCTCCGTAATCCTCCGTAGTCACACGCCGCAGCCCACGCCAATTAACACCGGGTCCCTTCCGTCGCTCCCTTCTGCTGAATCAGGCGCTGGGATTGGGCTGAGGCAATCAGTAAGAGCGTATCGACAGGTGGCTGTTGCAGACCCTTCCTTTAATTACTCTTCCACGTCCACATCCCGTGACACGCTGCTGACTTCAGTGACCCGGCAAATGAAAATTAGAGATTAGTGATCATATTAAAGTAACCCAGGGCATCTCTTTGTTATCATGTTTAAAAAAGATTATGTAGAATATTGCTTCTAATCAACGAGTCGGATGATTAAGGAATGAAGTGTTTCTTTGGGAAAAAAATCAATTGCTTAAACTGGGGCATGTGTGATTTAACGTTAACGTTGGTTTCTGTTTTGGTTGCCGGCTATTAATTAGTTTTGTAAGAGCGGAGGCTAAGAGACCTGCGATGCGGCGCGAACGCGCGCTGCTTCCCGAAGGTGTTCAGTTCTCCACATACACAGTCGGAATTCCACCATCATGTCTAAGTCATAGATTGCTTTAAGATGGCCTTTTCTGTAAATGATTGTAAAGTATAAGTGTGAATTTGGAAGGATGCCGTGAAACGGTAAAGATACATACAGCATTTTTAGCATGGAATTACAGTTTACTATTTAATAAAGGTCATTACAGGGTCAGTGGCCATAAAAACAAATGATGAAAATTCTGTTTCCATTTAAAGGACGTTTCTTCCTTATGTGTTCTCAGGGAGTTTTTCCTTTGCCACCGTCGCCTCTGCCTTGCTAATTATATACGTATCCATTTAAAAATATTTACGTAACAGTTTTGAAATCATCCCTTGCTGCAGTGTGCCGTTTAGTGTCATCCTCTTTGAAAAATCATCTTCGAAGGCGTAAGCAGATGCCGCGATGTACACAAAAGCTGTAAGATTGGGCTGTAGCTACAGTTGGCACGCTGTGAAAATTGTATTATTCTGCTAATCTTTCTCCCACTGCCTCTGTCTGTTCGACAGCATGTACCGGGTGCGGGCGTTGACGGCAGTCTCGGTCGGGATGGTGCAGTGTTCACGCCGCATGCACGCCAACAGCACGCGCTCTCCTCAGCATCGCAGGCTGCTGCTGGCCGCTCTGGCAGGAGTGACAGGCGTCTCGGCAACTACGGGACTCCTCTGGACAAAGTAACGACGCATGAACACGTTTCACACCTTCTTCATTTCCACGACCACTCCCTCACACACACACACAATGCTCTGACGAATAAGGAAAGCGCACAGCGTGCATGATGTAGCATGTAAACAGACATGACGTGCAAACATTCGCGTAATCCTTTCCCTTTTGCCATTTCCTGAGCACGAGCCGTATATACCTGTGACCAGGTCCTACTTTCGGGACTAGTTTTACTCGTCACATAATATACACACCTTCAGTTTTCCACTGCTGGCAGATGTACATTCAGGAGCCAGCGAGCTAAGCAGTTATCAGTTTGTTGACATTATTTAGAAACAGCTTTGGTCTAAAGCGTCGCACGCCGCTCCAGAAGGGAGGCACCCGACTGAGAAGTAACAGCTGCTTGTGTTGGAGCTATTTGTCCAGCCACATTTTAATTAAGTTTTTAGTATTAGTGTCTAGATGTCAGTGGTGCTGTTTTTGTTATTAAATGTAGGGTATTAAGGTTTTGTGTGAATGTATCATGTCCAATTTAAAAGGCTTTTTTTCTTCTTCATCCATTTCATCCTGTGACGGAGGACTGCGTTCAGCTGCTCATTATGAGTTAGGACTGAAACATAAAAATAATATGTAGGCCGTGATGTATGAGCTAGTGGTTTCGGTTTCTGTTCTTTTGTAAAGTGAACATACATCATTATTTTAAGAGCTTTTCCGTTGTCAAGATTTGTGTCCTGATTGGCAGGGCTTACGCCGAGGCGGCGTCATCCGTCAAACTCGAGGAGGAGCAGCGTGAGGAGGAAGCGGCGAAGGACGCCGAGTCGGGCAGCGTAGTGGAGTCCGGCAGCAGTGATGAGGAAGCCGAGGAGGGCGAGAGCTCGGAGGGCAAGAAGAAGAAACAGAGAGTTGGCTTCCGTGACCGTAAGGTAATCAATGACATGACCAGGAAGTGACCCCTTCACCTGCTCCACCTGAATGTAAATTTGCCTTCACCTGTAGATTTCAAGGCAAATCTAGATCCGTAGCACTAATACGACTAAACCCTGCTGTGACTAAAAAGCGTAATTGCTGGGCAGCAAGGCTTTACACAGTCGTCAAGGTAAGGACAGTGTTGAGCACGATTTTAAGTAAGTGGCTTGGAGAAAAGGTCACACAATATATAATATTTTTTACAAGCATTATTAAATTCACATCAGCGCATCGTGTTTCTTTCTTGCTCTCATTTCCCTTTCCTTTCTGTATTTCCCTGTGCGTGACCATCTCGGTAAATGAAGCTCGGTTTCTCGGTCTTCAAAGCCAAACACTGAACTGTCTGCCTGCTAATGATTCCTGTACTGGATCATTTTTCGTGGACACAGCTGTAAATTGCTCCGGCATCAAATGTCTTGGCTCACTGACCACGTATTGGGATGTACATCAACTGAAAAGGAGCGATCTTTTCTATAATGCTGTTTTTATTTAACATCTGCGGAAAAACATTCAGTAAACATTCTGTACAAAAATAGATTTTAATGTCCAGTTATCTGCAGTGAAAAATGGGGTCGATCAGTGTTATAATAATGCTGACAGTACCCATAATCCATCAGATTCGGTGGCTTAAACGGGGAGGAAATGGTTTGTCTTGGTATTCGGCGATATGACAGGAGTAATATTTGTACCAAACTATAAATAAATAGGAAAAATGCCAAGCAGTTTTTCCCAATCTGTCCCGTTTAGGTGAGCTCGGCCTGTTCTTAGCAAACGAGTGGAACCTCCAACATGTGGTCTTCCACTGTTGGGTTTCGACATTCTGAGATGCTTTTCTGCACACCACGGATGTAAAGAGTGGTTCTTGTTGGCCGTTCTTCTCTGATCTGATCTGTCTCGGCAGCATTCCTGTCTGTAGAATCGCTGCTCATTTATGTTTTTTTTTTGTATCATTCTGTGTGAAAATCTTTCTAAAATACTCAAACCAGCCCCTCCAGTGTCACAAAGTCACTGAGATCACAGTTTTTTCTCTTTCTAATGTCTGATCTGATAATCACACGAAGGAGCAGGGATACAGGCTTTCCTAACAAAGTGGCTTTTTAAACAAAATATAGAGCGCCTTACGTTCACTGAAATGACTGCGCGTTTTCACATTTTCAGACCGTCCTGGAAACAGGCAGAAAGACGTATTAAATTGTGCAGTGAATGTGGTGAATAGCTCTGCAGCAGGAGATTTGTAAATGCGCGTCAATTTATAATTCATGCTAAATAGGTTTAAGTCTGTGCTGCCTGGCAAAAACAAATTCAGCAGTCATTCACACAAACACACGTATTTACAAATGTGCCGCTGCACACAGCTCCAGCAGGAAGTTGAATTGGTATATGTATTGACTCAGTGGCCTTTCCTATTGACTGTCGGGTTCACGATTATAGCAGGGTACTTCATCATTCTTTCTCATCCGTTTAAAATGCGGACGAGCCCTGGAGTGCAATGATTGGAGCGGATCTCCGTGGAGATGATGGTGCGTTTTCTTTTTTTTGTACCAGCGAGCGTGTTTATACGATTTAGGGAGGCATGCGGTCACATCACAATACGTCGTACAGCTCACACGCACTCGTCATTGCTTGTGCGTTGACACACGGCACTCGTCAGTCAGAGCCAGACTGTTGGCAGTATTTAACATCATGCTGTGCAATCTGAATTTTATCAATAAGCGACTGGTGCTAGATTTATAAGGTCCAAAGCGGCATCTATAATTTAGAGCTGAATAAATACGATCTGGGAACACGGAGCAGCCGAGAAATGGAACTAAGTGAAAAGCAGCTGCCCTAAAACAAGCATGAGAAAAGAGTAATTACTTTTTAATGCTTGCTCTCTGAAGTGCAAAGTTTAGAGACGCTAAAACCAATCGCATTGACGGATACTTCAGCCTGGCCCTTCCAATAACAGTCCCCTTGATGTGAAGATGTAAAGATGCGAGCTATACATATGCACATGTAAACTCCCATAATGTGCACGCTGCACACACGGCACGTGATGGAAATGGCGGACTTTTGTCACCCAAACGCCCTGACCGTGTCAGACATTTCTAACAAAACGCGAGTCTTCAAAATTGGATGTATTCTCTGCTCTCTGTTTATGAAGTCCTTCGATAGGAGAATATTATTTGAGCCGTGCAATGAATTTCAGCAGTGCTGATATGAGATTACTGGTGTTGCACATCATAAATTTCTTCAGCGCTGCCAATATTAACAGGTCAAAATAAATGAAAAGGAATCGCTCACTCGTCTTTCTGCAGGGGAGCGAGACTTTGAAGCTTGATTATCAATAAACTCGGCATTCTGAATTTTTTTTCTTTTCTTTTCTTTTTCTGGCAATTGGAACGCTTGTTTATACAAGACTTTAGTGCAGCATTGCTCACGGTAATGGTTGTGGTTTTCTAGCCAGAGAGTTTAATTCCCAGTAACAGATGTAAACGTTGGCCGCGTCTAGAAGTGTGACTAATTCTGCTATTAAAACAGTGATTAAAGCATTAAGCGCGCAACACAATCCAGACTCTTATTTGGCTTTTGAATTAAAAAAAATAAAAATAAAAAAACCTTCCTGCCAATTCCATGCAAGTTTCTAACTGTAAAATAATCACTTACTGGGTGAAGTTTTTATATTAAAAATTAATGAATATTAGTAAAATTTCTTTTCTTTAGCAGCACCTTTCATTTATTTGTGTTATTTATTTGTAATAAATAGCTAATGTATTGCTCCAAAAGGATGTGTAGAGAAGCTTAGAGACTTGTGCAAGTGTGTATTATGGGTGTGCATGAGCATTTCCACATGTTCCTCGTGTGTGTATGTGTTTGGTACCAAGTTCTTCTTTGCGGCATGCTCCAGTAGCAGATGGCGTCAGTGCCGTGATGGCGTCCTGTCAGAGTGTGTTCCAGTACCTCTTTCCCTGTAGATCAAAACACTGACACACACACACTGTTCTGATCTCATTTTCTGACTAGCACATCTGTCTCCTGAATGCCTGTTAATAGCGTGTGTGAGCCTGCAGGTTAATATCTCTCCTCCTTGCCACAGCTCCTCATCTTTAACACCCTTTTCTTCTTATTATTCTTTCTTTCTTTTTTTTTAATTGCTGAACCTGATGTTTTTTTTTTTAATTTTTTAATTTTTTTTTACATCAAGTAAGTATACAGAATGGAAACTTTTCTGGTGTCCGAGATCCTCTCACTGTGTGTTGTAATGTATATCCACTTGATGAAGTTTACTAGACTAGTTCTGGAGTCAACTGAAAGATGTTTTATGGAGTGTGTGTGTCAGCACTGCTCTTGGTAAACTATGATGTGTAAGATATTGCATCGCACAAGGTCATTTTGCTAAATCTTACCCATGAATACTGGGATGAATTTACTGACAGGTGTACTGACGTTCTTCCCGGTGCAGGTGATGGAGTACGAGAACCGCATCCGAGCCTACTCCACCCCAGACAAGATCTTCCGCTACTTTGCCACTCTGAAGATCATAAGCGAGCAGGGCGACGCTGAGGTGTACATGACGCCACAGGACTTCATCCGCTCCATCACGCCTAATGAGAAGCAGCCAGAGAGTGAGTGCTCGCAGTGTCTCTCCCAATCTCTAGAAGTGCCTCAGTAACGCGACGCTCTGTTCTGTAATTAGGGAGTCTTTTAAGCACGACTTAAAGTGTCTCTCTCGCTGATTAATGTCCTCCTCTTTGGCACTTGGCCCCTTGTAACCCAAATACCCCATTTAAGGATGAACACATGTGTTCTTACAAGCGGTACATGCGATCGTCAGGGCAGTACCTTCTAGGGATTCTTCCTGCTTTAAATGGAGGCCAGGGCAGCTTGACCAGACTTAGCCTCGTGCTTCCCCTTCACACCCTTTATATAGTTGACAGGAAGAGTGACAGCAAACAGCTGCTTTCGGCAAAGTACTGCCGCCTCAGTCAGGTGATTCCTCAGATAGCGCGAACGGCTGACTAGCCAAGAGTGGCTGGTGTGACAGGACGTAGGGGTGACTCACGATTAGGTAGCGGGTAAATAAATAAACGAGTCAGGCCCTCATATGCTGGTGGCAGAGATTTGCTCTCCAGCCTGCGATACCCAGAATGCACGAGAGAATCATTCTGAGAATTCACACAGCCAGGTTTGTTTTTTTTTTTTTTTAAATTCTCAAATTAATTTATACGTGATTCGTAAAAGCGACTACACATACACGGAAGACTGACCGAATTATATTCGAGTCTCTCCGGTCGTTTTGGCACAGTTTTAACCCAGAGATCCTTTCTGTAAATATTATCTTGGTCTCTTAGTCAAATTAAATAATACGGGGATCCGTTGGTCTGCGTGTGAGAATGAGGATTTAACACCAACTGTCAGTGAGAAAAAACACAGAGAGAGAACAAGAGAGTGCGAGAGAGAAAGGGAGTGTGTCAGTGTGAAATGCATGAGCGCTTCTGCCTTTTTTTTCCCTTCCCATCTAAAGCCCCGTCAGTGCAATTACCCAACACAGCCTTGCCGTCATTATTCGACTTCAGAGCCTCACCATGGTGCACAGTGGAAGCCTTTTTACCGCCGACAAGCTCTCTATTGCCCCACGTTGATTCTGATTAAATGCGATGAAGCTGTTTGCGTTTTGAAGGACTGTCCACAGGGCAGACCTCAGAAGCCCCTCGTATTATTCCGACCGCTCGTCTCCGAGTTGCGCGCAGGTTGGCAGAGATGAGTGGTATTGCTTTTAACGTATTGATCCCCGATGGCCTGACTCTATCAAAGTTCTCCTGCCGTTGAGATTTTGCCTGCAGTCTGTGCACTTTAATTAAAAGTGGGCCAAGGAGGTTTTTGTCATTCAGTACTTATCTGCAGCGTGCTACTGATATCGGGAGCAACCCGCGCTCATGCTCGTGCTGATAGGTGTTCCACACTCATCATTTGCCCTTGGACTAAATGCCGTGCATAGGCGTCGTCCTTCTCACACCTACTTTCAGAGAGCCAAAATGGGGACAGCGTCAACTTACTGAGGAGAAAATTTAAATATTCTCATTAAAAGTCATGAGCTTTATGGTCCAGTATTTTGATGAGAAATGTAATGAAAGGTGAATGATGGGGGGGGTTAAATCAATTAATCCATAATGCAAGAATTATGTCCAGGCGTAGATGAGATGTGCAGTGCTTTGAAGAAGGCCTACTTTACCGATATGACTCATTAACTCACTCGAACAATGATGGAGTCGCTTAAGGCAAGAGTTCAGTGGCGCATTCTTCAGAAACGCACCTGTCGGGAGCAAGGACACTTTTTAAGGACACGCGCACACACCTCAGACGGTAGTCTGTTTCCAAGTCTCTAAAATGTGTCCCTTCACTGTGAAAAATCAAGTTGCGTTAACAACAACAACAACAACAAAAAAAATCCGAAGATGTAAAATTCGAATATGAAATACGTTGATACCACATCGCCGTTGTGTTCTCGAATCCGATTGGCCAGAAGCTGTTCTCTGCAACAGCAGCTCTGACAGCAATCTCAGCTGGGACTCAAATCACCGATCAATATATTAATGTGTTCGTTCTAATACATTATTGTTTCTATAGTAACAGCTCTGGTATTCAGAAGGACTTGTATAGCAGACACTCCATATAATCTTAAGCCTCATGATAAATTATGTTGTTATTTAACAGAAAAAATGTATACTCCTTGATCAGGTGAAGCATTCTGAATGGAGATGTTTGTTTAACAGCCAGAAAGTTTTCCTCCATGGGAGAGGCTTCAGGGCTTCAGGAGACTTAGAGATGATGTTATAATTTACCTTCTCGTGTAGCTCTCTGCTTTCTCTTGCTTTACACTAGAGAAGGTTCTTCACCTAAAAAGGAGATTATGTCCTTGCAGGTTTTAATGTCATTATTTAGATGAATGGACAGGTATTTGGTTAAAAAAAAGCAGGACTAATGGGTGAACATAAACATGTAATTCATTATTCATTGGAGTGCCAGAAAAGCTGCCCTATAATTCATCTTCTTTGCGCAGCAGAATTACATTGAGCTCTTCAATTTTGGCTCTTCAGCATTGGCCTCCATTTCTCTCCCAGACGCTCATGCTTGGCTTTTCTGATACCATCTTTGGCCTTGACTGATTATATCAATCATCTGCTGCAGAATAAAGAGCACCTTGAAGAAGGGGAGGAATTAATATCGCAGTGAGGAGTGAAATAAGGGGTACAGTGTGTGTGTGTGTGTGTGTGTGTGTGTGTGTGTGTGTGTGTGTGAGAGGGGGGTTACATGAGTTAAAGGCATATCTTTGGTTTCTCATTCATCACTGTGTAGTCTCTGCTCACTAACTTGACAAAAGTTCCATGAAGAAATGAAAAAATTAATTGAAGGTATTATCATACGCTTTATCGTACCGTTTGACCACTTTTAAAGGACAGGTATGCGGACATGTATAGGCCAGACCTCCAGAGGTAGTGTGACTCGCGCTGTGCTGGGATCTCAGATGTAGATCAGTACAATGTGATTACATCAGTCTGGCTTTTGGGATAAAATACCTGCGGACAGAATGCAAACATTATTAAAGTCTAAAAAAGAGCTGAAGTATCTTGTTTTCATTCAACGGATTGGCTTAAGGGTAGGCTGTAATAAAACATACTAATATTTGGCCATCCTAATACATGCATTTGAAAGCATAGGAGAATGGAAATGGGCTCTTAATGTTCTCTTATTAATCTTATTAGTCAGTGGTAACTATTAAAACACTGCCTTTTAGAACTCTGATTACTGCAGAGAGATTTCGGATGTGTGCTGATGGGAATACGTCTAACTGAAGTTCATTAACATTTTGTCTTTCTCTCCGTCTTTCTGTATCCTTAGACCTAGGTCTGGATCAGTTCGTCGTGAAGCGCTATGATGGAAAGGTAAGCTATTTTGTGTGTGTGTGTGTGTGTGTGTGTGTGTGCGTGCATGGGCGAGTGGGTGGAAGCAGAGAGGTTACCTAGCTATTGTTCAGCCAAGCAGGATGTTGCCAGAGAACGTGTGTTTCAAAAGCCGCTTCTCATAAAGCCATTATTCTCTCTCTCCAGCAGGAACGAGGCCTTGGATCCCTCTTGACGTCTTTCTCTCGCTTTCGTGTGTGTGTAAAACTGTCTAACCGAATTCTATGAACTTTGTAAGAAAGCAAACGAATTGAAGACATAAAGAAGGGTGTTCTTCTTTTTCTCTGCCTCTTGATTATTTGTAACACCTAAAGCCCCGTTGCTGTGTTGAGCTGGAAACATCAGTGTTTAGAGTAGGGTCAATTCCCTCTGTTATCTGAATTATAATCTCTTTTCCTTCTTGTACAAGGTGAATATTAATGGATGACTTATAACGATAATGACACACACCCTGCCATCCAGCACAGATCAGTAATCGCAATCTGTGCACGTATCTCTAAATTATTCTAAAAGTGACATAACTGTTATCGTTTCAAGATTTGGAATCGACACTTCATAATGGCTGACGGGAGCAGTGAGCTGTGAGTTTATGCAAAATATCCAAAATGGAGCATGTGAGAGTTTGAGGTGAAGCACCTTGTTTTTGTCTGGCCTCCGAAACGTGCTTAATCTCACACAATGAAGAGCAATACGCAGCTTAGCCTTGCCGCTCTCCTCTCTCCAGCCATTAGTGCCATTATCTGTGGGAGGCATCCAGTGCAGTCACAAGTGCAAATGGAGTGGCTCTTTATGAACTGAACCTTGGACAACGCACTCGTCTTTGGCCCGAGCCGAGCTTGTCTCAGCCACCCACACGCTGATTTGTCTGTTCGAGAGATATGATAAAAACCATAAATCAGAACTGCTGGAACATAATTCTGCCTTGGGGGAACCTTGCGCAACATTTTACCGCTCTTAAGTATTTTGTATTTTTTTCCCCCAGTATTTTTTTTCCTCTCTTTTAAATGCACATAAACATGTAGAGTTTGCTTGATGAAAGCAGAATTTTTCATATTTAAAATTTTTATTCCAACTGATCTCTCTTTCTTACACTTATACTATTTTTCTCTACGTGTCTCTGTTTCTCTTTGTAGTTTCAGCTCTTAGACTCTTCTAAACCATAACGCGTAGTACTCGTTTTCCAGTTCCGGCATGATATTTTATACGTGTGCGCGCACGGCTGCTACACGAGTAGCGTTATCTGTACAGTCCCCTGCGTACCTTTTGTACATCCAGAGGATTGAACTGCCTCTGATATCCAAACCGGCGTTATATTCTGTCCTTTCCAGCAAAACAATTTTAATGACTCATTTTGTGCTAGTCATACATGCACGAGATGTTCTTTTTGTCTTGAATGCACGTACATTTAAGCCATTTTATCACAGCGTGTGCCGGCAATTTGGGACGTACTGGATTTTCCTCCCCATTAGGTAAAGGTCTAAGGAGGATGCAGCAAAGCTGTTTCTAATGGAAATGACCTGGGACGAGGACGTGCAGCTCAACACAGGAACTTTCTGTTTCCAGTGCTCCTCTCTCTCGTTCCTCCTTTCCAATTTCTTTTTTCTCTTTTTTGCTGAGTTTCAGCTTTCCACTTTATGGTACAAGAATACAAATGACTTTTGAAGTTGTACTTTCTGCCTTCTCCCCCAATTAGCTTAAGTACAAGTTCAGGTACATTAAGGCTACACTGTAAGAAAATCACAAGGCTTAAACTGGCAGAGTTGGTCTGATGGCATGGAAACAAATCTTTCTCTCACACACACACGCACACAATTCAATTACCCCGAGGAGCTCAGCCGGGATTTCTGACCTCCCAGCTCAGGCAAACATCTGCATCCTCTGGGGTTAGTTATTTTCCTTCCAAATTTTCCCTTCACAGCATTTTTTTGCATAGCCCATCAGTCTCTATTTCTCTCTCTGTCTTTTTTTTCCGGGTCCCTCTCCTTTCCTTCCCCAGTTCATATTTTGCAGTTGGCGTGAGCCATGGAGATGATGCTCATCGTCTTTATTTTCATCCATCCTTGTGTCTCATTTGGTTTTTCCTGTGGCTTTTCCTCCTTTCCTTCTGCCGTTTTTCTTTCTGTCTTCCTTGTTGTTGTATAATAGGACACTATAATGGATTTGGCCTGACCATATAGAATTTGTAGCAGCCTAATGGGCCGTGCTTTATGGATGCACAACAGTTTTGTCCTAACCTTTTAC
>JAQQZX010000039.1:24252745-24280974 GCA_030068355.1 Notoglanidium maculatum
GTGTGTGTGTGTGTGTGTGTGTGTGTGTGTGTGTGTGTGTGTGTGTGTGTGTGTGTGTGTGTGTGAGTGTGAGAGAGCGATACACTGCAGTCTGTGTGTGGAAGTTGTTATTCAGTCACTGTGTGACAAAATGAATGCAGTACAGATCACTTCACTGTCTGTGTGACTTTTGTGTAGTCTTTTGTTTCAGTATATGCAACACTGTGGTAGTGTTTCACATTAGACCGTTGTACACTGATTTATGTGCCACTGTGATGATGATGATGATGATGATAATAATATGTTCTCTTCATGTTCCCTCTTCCCCCTGCCGTGTCTGCCTGAATGAGTATGCTACACTTGCATGGTCGGTGGTTGTCGTGTACATCGTGTGTATTGGCATGCTAGAGTGTGTCTGCTGTTGTAATGCCTGTATAGAGCTCATACTGCAATCACTTGGTATCCATTGTAACCAAATGCAGACGTGCAGCTAACACTCTATCCATCTTTCTCTGTCGGGACCAACAGAAGATTGCTCAAGAGCGGGAGAAGTTTGCAGATGAGGACAGCATCTTCTATGCGCTCGGAGAGTGCGGCCTCATCTCTTTCTCCGACTACATATTCCTCACCACCGTTCTCTCCAGTGAGTGTTTGTTTTTGTTCTGCAGGCTTTAATCATCTGGGATTTGCTCAATCTGAAGGAGCTGCCAGGGGAATGTGACAAAGGAGTATAATGATGTTGTAAAAACATCTGCTTCTCAAAG
This sequence comes from Notoglanidium maculatum, assembly GCA_030068355.1. Taxonomy (NCBI): domain Eukaryota; kingdom Metazoa; phylum Chordata; class Actinopteri; order Siluriformes; family Auchenoglanididae; genus Notoglanidium; species Notoglanidium maculatum. The sequence continues at coordinate 24,253,489 of JAQQZX010000039.1, forward strand.
CACATTTATGTGGGATTCCCTCTGGACGTGACCCATGTGCCGAGTGTCCTTCCATGTAATCCGTACTTACTCAGGTCTTTCTTACAATCGCTGCTCGAAGGGATAAATGAACAGCATGCTGTTTTCAACAAGACGGCAGTCAAGGTTGGGTTAACGCTAATTAAGAGACAGTTCAAGTCTCCCTTGATATTTTTAGAGCTTTTTGTACCTTTTGTATTGTTATGGACACGATATTTCTAGAAATATAGAAAATACAAAAATAGTCAATTTGATGATTTGTTCTGTACTGGTCTTGCGTTTGTCCAATGAAATGCTCTCTAGACCATTTCTGCCCTGCACTGGCAACACCTATTTTATATACGAATCCTATGAAGGTCAGTGTTGACGGCGTCCTTGGCCCAAAACCCTCCTGAGCCTACAGCTTTTTTCCCCACTGCATTCATTTGAACATAGTTTAACTTTTGGAACACTGCCGGGTTCGTCAGTGTCACTTCTCTCTCCAATCACAATCAAGAAGGTGTAGGACTTACGATATCAACGCTGTCAACAGTGGCGGAGGAGAACTGATCTTAGCTGTCGCTGGCAACCCAGTTATTTACGATCTAACGTTGAAGGGTCAATATTTGAAATTTCTTTTCCATCGTTATAGCCAAACTTTCTAAAGTAAAGACAGACTTGATGTTCACAATGAAGGAATGCGGAAGTGCTAGATGTTTTTTGTAACCTGACGTAAATGGAAGCGCCCTGAAAATGAGGTCAAAAACGTATCTTGTGGACGCAAGCCCTTAAGCATGGTTCTCTGGTGCGTTTGGTTTCACTCAGGCGTGTCACATGCCTCCTGGCGATGTCCCCGTGCCTCTGTCACCATCTGCCCCACTGATCGTCAATCCACCACTTAAATATTGTCCTCGTTAAAGTTGGCAGGCGTGGGCGAAAGCAGCAGTGACAAATCCTCTACAGTTGTAAAAAAAATAATAAAAGGCTCTCATTAAACTTGTTGCTCATGTCAAGTTTTTTAGATTCCGCAGGGGTGTGGAGCATCTCAAACGTTATTGGCTGTACACAGTGTCAGTCTGACCTTCTGTTTAAAATCATCAATATATGAAAACAAATCATGGTTCAGAAATCATGAAACTGGTAAAAGAGATTTTAATGACCGATGCCTTGCATTAATTGTTGTGCTGCACTCCAACAGCTGCACCCGAGCGGGATCACTAGTAACGATCGAAGCAATGATCCGAAATTCATTTCAGTCTGTTTCTTTGCCGTGCACGCTAAACGGTTAACGTGGCTAACAAAAGATAAAAGCTGCAGGGTTTTATCTGCTCAATTTTGTAGCTTTTATTTTGTTATTAGTAGTGCAGTACTTCATTATTAGTGCAGAGATGAGCAGTTATAATGCTGAGCTTTTTTCTTCCAGCACCTCAGAGAAACTTTGAGATTGCCTTCAAGATGTTTGACTTAAACGGGGATGGCGAGGTGGACCTGGAGGAGTTTGAGCAGGTAGGAACACACACACACACACACACACACACACACACACACACACACACACACACACACACAGAAAGAACACTGCATCAATGAGCTTTGAAGAAATTCCCTTCTTTCTTAAACCGGAGCTCTTAAATACACTCATTCATGTAGATTTTCATCAGCTGTCTTTTTTTTTTTTAATTATTTTAGACACTTCACTACTGCGGAGAAGCAGTAAGGAGCCTGACATTTCACAAAGCTTTTATTTCAAATGTGACTTCTTAATGGTCATGTTACACATGAGCAGGCATGCTCGAGGCTATACTTGGAAGTCTGAGAGTTAACTGAGCAGAACTGCTGCTATATTATAAATCAGAATAACATTCTGTATGAAGGCTTTTAATTACAAATATAATCTGGTATGCCCTTAATCCGTGGCCCGTGATATCCCGGGATCTCATTTATCAAATCGTGCTTTAATTCTGTGCGTGAGAACAGCCGGTATGCACTAGAAAATTGCCTGTGAACATGTTGAACATTAATAAATCCCACACCTCATAAATTGAGCTACTTGTGTATGGCTACGTATATATTTACATAAAAAAACTACCCAAATTTGCCATGTATGGTAATCAACTTGCCTTTAAGTATGATTTTATGGCTACATGTGTGCATTGTCCAATTACATTTAGAGCCGCAATGGTGTGACAATCCCTCACTGTTATCTTTTTCTCTGCCGTATTTGTACGTGTAATATTTTGGGATGTGAGCAGTATGAATCCAGGTAAGATGCATCATTATTAGGCTTATAGTTGCATGGGAAATCCCAGACCCGTCTCCAGTTTCTCATTTTAAAATGTTCCTGTGGTTAAAAACCCTAAAGTAGAGCATGCACTTGAGTGAGCCTGGCGATTGCTGAGGTTGGTTGTGGGGAGAGTTGCTGGCAGGGATTAACCAAAATTGCACTGGGCAAACAAAATCCACTGGGGAACCACTCATCCCTCTCAGCAAAGAGCTTCCTGTGGACAAAATTCAAGCAATAGTGAGGTCAGCCATTTATCTGCATCCTCCCATTCAATTTTTAGATGTGCATTTTATATTATTTTACTTTTCTCCTGTCTGTACCTTGTTGTGAGCACAGTAGAGTCAGGTTCATAAGTATTTGAACAGTGTCAGAGTTTTTGTGATTTTGCCTCTGTACACCACCACAATTGATTTGAAATGAAGCCATCAAGGTCTGATTGAAGTGTAGACTTTCAGCTTTATTTTAAAGCACTAAACAAAAATATCGCATTAACAGTTTAGGAATTACAGCCATTTTCACAGGCTCAAAAGTAATCAGACAATTGATTGATGAGCAGTTTCATGGCCAGATGTGGCCTGTTTCCTCACTATTTCATGACAAATTAAGGAAATAAAATGTTTGGAGTTGATTCCAAGTGTTGAACTTGCATTTGGCAGCTGTTCATGGGAACACTAAATATTCAGTCTAAAGAGGTGTTAATGCAAGTGAAGGAGTCCATAATTAGGCTGAAAAAAAAAATCCAAAACAGACTTGTCAGAGAAACAGCAAAAACTTTAGGAGTGGCCAAATCAACAAGTGGTACATTTTTAAAAAAGAATGAATGCCTAGTGAGATCAGCAACACCAAAAGCCCTGGAAGACCATGAAAGACAACTAAAGTGGATGATCATAGAATTATTTCCTTGGTGAAGAAAAACCCCTTCACGACATCTAGCCAAGTCAGGAACACACTTGAGGAGGTAGGCTTATCATTGGCAAAGTCTGCAATCAAGAATGCAATCGTGAATGTAAATACAGAGGGTTTACCTCAAGATGCAAAATACTCATGAACAGAAAGGCCACATTAGACTTTGCTAGAAAGCCTGCCCAGTTGGGAAACAAGATTCTTCGAACAGATGAAACCAAACCTGTCTGTACATTGTTGTGAGCACTGCAGTCTGCAATTATGCTGTAAATTATGCTGACATGACTAGAAGTGGGATCAGTTTTCCCTCTATTACACTTTCCTACCACTACGAGTTTCTATAAAACATGGTCAGAAGCAGGTCTAAACATATATATTTCATCGAACATGAGAATAACTTGATGAATCACATCTTGTTTATGATAAAACTCACTCGTGAGCAAATATTCACATTTTTGTCCCAGCTGCTATGCAAAAGAATAGAACATTAATCAGAACTGGGTAGACCACCGCACTGTTCCCTAAGTGTTCATGAGTGTGTGTCTGCTCTTGATCAGACAGCCCATGTGACTCCACTCGAAGCCCTGTACTCTTCTACATGGGCTGTTGAAGTGTGAATTGGACCTCAACGTTTTCTTGGTGTCGATTGTGAAATCTAAAGGTTTACATTGAGACGTTCTGATAGGATTTTGCTTTACCATCGCCAACAGAGTTATTATTCCTTGTGACTCTGTAGCTGTAGTTTTGAAACCAGTTCCTGTATTTTGTGATATTGTAACACAACCGTAGTTGTGAATCCGTAGTTTTGAAACCAGTTCCTGTATTTTGTGATATTGTAACACAACCCCAGCTCAAAATATTTCTTTGTATGTGTGCATCACAGGTGCAGAGTATAATCCGTTCTCAGACCAGCATGGGTATGAGGCACCGGGATCGCTCCACCACGGGCAACACCCTGAGGACAGCTGGATGCAGCTCGGCTCTCACCACTTACTTCTTCGGGGCTGACCTGAAGGGCAAACTGACCATCGGCAGCTTCCTGGAATTCCAGAGGAAACTGCAACACGATGTCCTCAAGCTTGAGGTACAGCAATCTGAGAACCCTTAGAGAAATGCTGGAAATGAGGGTCGGGAAAACAGCAAGGCATCGTCGATTCTGTTTCATGAATTCGACTGCTTGCTATTGTTACATAAATAAATTCTAAAATGTCATATCAGTAGGATACTTGTGAGTAAGACGTCCTAGCCAGTCGTAGCACATTGAAGAAAATGGAATGTCACAAATATTTTAAACCTATTGCTTTTGTTCCTAGCAGTAAAATATGGAAACCTATTCAAAATTCAAAATCATAGATGCATATCATTGACACTAAAATGCAGTGCAGTAAGAAGCTTATTCAGTCTTCTTCCTCTTAGACTTGCACCCACTGTCTCCTGTGTACAGTCTCTACATTTCTAATCTATTTATGATTGAATTTGACCCATTTTAAATCAGCAACACTTGACATTATTATATTGTTGACTGTAAAACCCAGTGCATTGGATTGCCATAAAAATGGAAAGAGAAGAGGGGGACGGTGAGAGGGCAATGGGAAAAGGAATAAATGTGTTAAGCAGAAAGGGCAGCTTGACAGATAGTCTGTATGACGGCATAACGAAGTCAGCATGTGTCATAGTTTCAGGTTGGTTCTGTCACCAAGAGTTGTTTCTCTCGCTCTCGCTCTTGCTCTCGCTCTCGCTCTCGCTCTCTCTCCTTTCATGTAAGTGCTGAGGCGGCAGGTCTAACCGGGTTACTTTAACTTGCTGTCCAGTCTGTTATGATGCAGACAGTTCCACTATCTCCTACTTGTTACTTCCGTTTCCTGTCTCTCTTTGGCCTCTTTCTCTGGTGCCAGTGTCCATTTGATGGACATTCTCAGTTAAAGGGATTGAGTTTAGGTTCAGTGAGAGAGACCGAGAGAGACAGCTCTGACTGCTCTTCTCTAGTGCAATGGGGAACAACTCGAGTCACAGGATTTGTGATGATGTGCTTCTTGGTTTGAGTTGATGTTTCCTCTGAGGTAAAAGATAAGCTGTTGGGCTGAATTCTTAACACACCGCTCGGTATAGGTTTTAGATTTACGAAGATCGTCCTGATAAATCCCATCATTCAAGTTCACATCTTGCTGCTTAGCAGTTAGTGGACTCGGACAGTAATAGATGGAGCTATTCCTCATGTCTGGATGTCTAACAGCGGGAAAGAAGGAAGAGCAGTGTGCGGAGTTTATGCATTCTGAAAAATGCATTACTGTGACAATAAGTAGCTACGATTAGATAGAAAAGTAGTTAGTTACATTTAGGTAATGCAACCCAAAACCCATAATGTTTATTTTGTATTTAAAGAAATGAAGCACACACGACTCACTTGCTTGAAGAAAGGCGAGCTGCATGTGTGCACTTTTTTAAGCATACAGTATGTACGAACGGACCAGTCCCAGTGTTGCTGTGCTGTCTGGATGATGCATGACTATGCCAGCTCATGCCTCATCACGCAGCACAAAGGAGATTTACATACAGATAGGGTGGAGATTTCAGAGAGAGAAAAAGAGCGCAAGAAAAGCTTCTGCATTGCCAAAAATATATTGCAGACACAAAGGGGTTAGCTAGGCTGTGATTAAGCGCTGAAATCTTACTTATCCTGTGTGTGCGTGTTTGTGTGTGTGTACATGCAGTTTGAGAGGAATGACCCAGTGGATGGCAGGATCACAGAGAGGCAGTTCGGGGGCATGCTGCTGGCCTACAGCGGTGTTCAGTCACGCAAACTCAAACAGATGCAAAAAGGCCTTAAGAAGATGTTCAAGGACGCGCAGGTAAGCCTGATAAGTGTTGAGAGAGGAAGGATTCAAAAAAGGAGCATTCGGGGTAAAATGCATCATTAGTTTTGCCTTTTTCCATATGATCGAACGAATGTGCGCACCACTCTCTCCTTCACACGCTCCCTCGTACCTCTCCGAGTCATTACCCAACCGTGCCTCATGACTCGCGTCATAGCGCCAAATTAGCTTTCAAGTTCTCATCGTCAAGGCTGTAATGCGTTACTGTTTTCTCAAGCAGCAGAGCTTAAAGGTGAAAAGGTGAGTATGAGGTAATATTTTTTTGGCTGTTTCTTTTGTTGTATACACTCTGGGGAAAAACAGCGCAACTCCACTGGTGACTCGGTGCTCATGGATACGAGGTTTCGACATGACTAGTTCCACTGCTTTCCATTGATGAGCTTATGATTTGCTTTGGCGGGTCATCGTGGTTCGCTGACTTGCTGAGTGATTAAGCACGCCAGATAGTGTGAAGGCGTGCACTGGCTAATAGACAGACAATGGGAAGCTCCACATTTGAAACCGTGAGCCAGCTCGTAATCGTTTTGTGTTTTCTATCGATAACTCAGAAATAAAACTTGTACCCGAGATCCCTTCAAATAGTCGCAGTGCCATTAAATCATATTTTTGTATCGTGTCAGTTTTGATATTTCATTTATTTCTTATTTCTTTATTTCTCTGACGTTATATTTGATAGTTTTGGTGTTTATTTAAATTTTAGTCTGAAAGTTATTGTTTCCTAGAATTGGGACAGGGAAGCAGTTCTGATTTAAAGGAATTAATCTTGCTGGTTAACGGAGGATTTTTTTTGTCAGAGCAGTAGATTTCAGGAAGCTCTTCAAAAAGTGATTCCACCTCAGGAAAAGATTGATAGTGCATTGAAATGTAATTAACTATGCCGTTTTATGACTCCGAATGAGGTGAATTGGGCATTGAGGAATAGAAAATGGTTTCAGATCTTCTGCATTGGGTAAAGAGCACTTGTATGCCAGTCTCCTTTCTCTTAGTGACTTTATTCAGGTAATTAGCCATGTCCTGCGTACCTCCCTACCACTCTGGAGGTGCTGCACTAAAACATCTTGCGCGTATCCATAAACGCCCATTTGCCCGTTCATGCGCGCTAAACTGCTCCTAGAGTTATAGGCGTGCATCTGAAGTGTCATGCTTTTGCTAGATACTTTAGTATGATCCAGCTGGAGACTATCAGACAAATCAGTCATGCTTCAACCTCTGGCTAAAAAGAGAGATCAATTGTTCCTTGCCTAATTTTACTCCCTCGATTAATTAACCTCCTTTTTTCCTTCAGGTACAACTCTTTTACAAAAGGAGCCTGATATCGTAAAACAAACGAACAGCCTGTATACCTTTTATTGCCTTCTATTTAGGCTTCATTGGATAGAAAGCGGTAATTCTTTCACCTCTCGCTTGCCTCTGTTGTATTAATTAGGGGATCACGTTTGAAGAAGTGGAGAATTTTTTCACGTTTCTGAAGAATGTGAATGACGTGGACACGGCACTGAGTTTCTACCACATGGCGGGTGCCTCTATAGACAAAGGTACACACACACACACTTTTTTTTTTTTATTGCAAACATCTTACTTTTTTGGAACCGCCTTCTACTAACTTCATCATTTTTCCAAGGCAATGCTCATATTTCCTCCCTTTTCTCCCTGTCGTTCTGGCCGCCAGCCTGATAAACAGTCAGCCAGCTTGGAGCTCAGTGTACAGTCTGCTTTATAATCACTTACGCCCTTCTGTCTCTCTCTATCTGTCCATGTCTCTTTCTGTTACTGTCTGTCTCTGTATTTTATATCATTTTAATTAGCAACGGTGTCATTTTCAATCAGAGGTGTGGGGACAAACTTGTAGTTGTGACTGGCTCTTGCACCGGTGTTTCAGGTTGGAAATTAGAACAGATCAGGATACAGTTTACAGTGCGATGTAGGAACCATGTTTTCCATCCCTGCATATTTTTTTTCCAGTCTCTGCTTTAAAACTCAGCACTCATAAACCGCAGAATCCAGAGCGGATTACTGCACCCCCTTTATCCGGGGTTCCTTTATTGATCCAGAGAACAGTTTCTGCTGTTGTTCATGTTCTATGTCACTCTCTTTTCTCTGTGCTTTCTGAAGCGCTTGCAGCCTCTTACTATGTGACATAATTAAATATAGCGTAGGTGTGTTGGTGTGCGAGTCAGGTGGCAACCTGCCGTAGCTATGGCAGCGTGGTCGTGTATGAATGCTGAACCTCTGAAGCTTTCACAATGTTTGGAGCTATTCATTCTGGCCCTTGAGTGGATCACACAACTTAGCTTATCTTAGATGATAACAAAGCTGACTATTTTGATGACCCGTTATTCACACATTATTATTCAGATCGTTCAGAAATGTGTTATTCAAATATTTGTTCAGGATTGTGCCTTTCTGTTGTTTTATTTTTCCATCTAACAATTTTAGGATTAATGTCTATGCTGTACTGACACTGGCTTGTACACTCATCAGCCTTTAATAGGAAAACCTGCACCCCTGCTTTTATCCAGTCAGTTATTCATATGGCAGAAGTATAATGCATGAAATTATAAAGATACATACAGGTCAAGAGCTTAAACTTATCATTCATGTAAAACATCAGAATGGGGAAAAAACGTGATCTCGGTGACTGACCATGGCGTGGTTGTTAGGTCAGACCGGTTTAGCTGACTGGAAGTCTATGGAGACTCAAATAACCACTCTTTACAAACGTGGCGAGCAGAAACACGTCTCTGAATGCACATCATATCAAACTTTAAGGCAAATGGGGCTATAAGAGCCGAAAGCCAAGAAGACCAGGTTCCCCTCCTTTCATCCGACGACACTGGACAATTCAAGATTGTCAAATGACCAAGTGACGCTTTTGTCAATCTTCAACTGTCCATGTTTAAGTTGTCCATATTACCGATGCCTCCTGCTTTTTGTTCTAAATTTTCTCACCTTGAGCTGCCTAGTAGATATTAATCAAAATTCTCAGGATCACCTGTAGTCATTTTTCATTTCACTGACTAATTATGATACTGTTATGTAACATAGTCGCTCAGAAAATTGTTGATAGAAGAAAAACAAACAGAAGAAACTGCTCACAATGCCTGGGCTAAAAGACTAAACCTGAACAGAACAAATGCACTATATTCACACTACAGTATTTAAAAATCTTTTTTATGTGGCCGATATCTGACACCAGTTCCAAAATTTGGATTTGGGCCACTTTTGATTGCAGTGTAAATTTAGCAAATGTCAAAGCATTAGAGACTCGGTGCAAATTGTAGACACAGCCAGTAAGCACACACAGACCGAGTCTACACTTTCAAGATGGGAGGTTATTGCCATTACGCCGGCGTCTTGTCTTTCTCTAATTCACACTCCCCCTCAGTTTTTTTTCCTCATATAATGCCTTTCACTCTCTCTCTCCCACTCATCCACCTTCTTTCTCTCTCTGTGCATCTCCTTTTCCCACTCCATTCTGGACTGAAAGAGAATTACATTTTCTGCTCAGTGCCTTGCAGAACTGATAATGTAGAAATTGATTCGTCTTGGCGCAGAAATCATAACCCGGCCTCCATCTCTCATATCTCTTTGTCTCTTGTCTCCTGCGCTCCTCATTGGAGAACAAAGCAAATCAATGGTTCTTATGGAGCCTAAAGACCGTGTCATGGCTTTGGTTATTTTTTCTCTTTATTTCTGCTCAGCCGGGACCCAGAGGCTGCTGTGTGGCACCGGATTGAAATCCTGTCCCTCTCTGATGTCCTCAGTGCCTGTTTCCTGATTCTTGTTGACCACCCTTTTTCCACGCCTTTTCCTCCTTCCATCTTTGTGTCTTCAAAGTGTCTTCTATTGATTTTAGCTAGAGAATCATTAAAGACGAACTCAATATCTCACTATAATCTACTTTGCCAGATCTTTGCTTCATGATAGTATAAATTGGTGACTGCAGGCAAACACGGTAGGTTCCTGGGTGCTAATATTATTGTCCCTCCTGCCCCCTGTCTAGCTACAATGAAGCAAGTGGCTCGCACTGTAGCCAAGGTGGAGCTGTCGGACCATGTGTGCGACGTGGTGTTCGCCTTATTTGATTGCGACGGTAAGTGTGTGCTTGCTTCTGTCCAGAAATGAAATATAGAATGAAACCGAAGTGCAGTAATTGACGGCATCTCTGTCTCAGGTAACGGCGAGCTGAGCAACAAGGAGTTCATATCCATCATGAAGCAGAGGCTGATGCGTGGGCTTGAGAAGCCCAAGGACATGGGCTTCACCCGCCTGGTGCGTGCCATGTGGAAGTGTGCGCAGGACACAGCGTGGGACTTCACCATGCCTAAACAGCAGTAGCAGGGTACAAAGAGAGAGAGAGGGAGGTGAGACAGGGTGGAAAAAAGGAGAGAGAGCAGCTTTGCCTGCAGCTAAATAAATTAAGAAATGAACTTAAGATGGCATGTAATAAATCGCAGACACATGCTGCAGTGGCCAGCACTGCTGCTTGAGGTGTGTGTATGTGTGCAAGTCTGCAAGTGTGTAGGTGTGTGTGTAAGTGTGTAAGTAGGTGTATGTGTGTATGTGTGTATGTACAGTATGTATGTATGTGTGTGTGTGTGTGTGTGAGTGTGTCTCCGGCCTCTACACTATTAGTCCCTTCCCAGCTGACACGTCTCATAGAGTCTGCCACGTCTGCAGCATATTTTCAAATATCACAGGCAAGAATTTCAACATGTTTACCAATACTGAGAAAAACCCATCTGTTAAAAATTTGCTCCTAATTCAAGGGTAAGACAATTTTGATGTCAGAATGATGCATCTTCAGGGTCCCCATTATGATCCTGAGCTCAGGTTCATGTTTTTTCTTCCTACCTCTTAAAAACATGTAGATAGGTGGATTGGCAACTGTAAATGTGGGTGCAGGGTGCCATGCGATGCACTGCTGTCCCACCCAGAGTGTATTCCTGACTCTCAGCCAGTGTTTCTGGGATGGTCACTGGCTCCACTGCAACCCTGACCAGGATACAGAGATTACTGAAGATGAACGAATGGATAAATGTATTATAAATGTGATTATAAAGTTATTTGTAACGTAAGCCCTAAATCAGTACATTTTCTGCTCTGAGGCTTTTTCAGGGGGACAAATTTATGACTATATGTCACCAGTGTGGGTCCATTTATGTACAGATGCCACAAGAGCAAGTAACCAGAATGACATTTTTCTGTTTCAAGTCAATGTCCGATTACTAATCCTTGATTGCAACTGAGTGAAAGAGTAGTAGTCTTGATCTTGGGTTATACTCTATAATTGCATACTTTAAACACTTATTGATTCAGCAACTACTGGCTCAAGGTTGGACTTTTGCATAAACAGGTTTCAGTTCTTTAAACATGTTCATTTCCTGTGGCATATGCTTCAGATGTGTTGGATATAGACTAGGTGAAAATGCTGAAGTTCTACGCTAAGGGCTGAGGGGATTGTGGGATGGTTTGCATGCGTTATGGACATGCTCTGAAACACTGAAACAGCAGATGGCCTTTTATCAGAGCTCTCTGCCTTCTTACATATCAAAACATGGACTTTTAAAGTCTGTTTTAAATGATGCATAAGCAAAAGTCAAACTCCAGCACTAAGCATTACAGTCTACTTTATCACCGAGATACACCCCCCCCCCCTTCTTTTTTTATGATTGTAAAGCGGCAATGGGTGTAAGAAAAACTTCACTGAGGAATTATGTACTTGAATGTCTATTATTGAATGAGTATATGACTGATGCGCAGAGTTACTATATTAAACCATTTTTCATCATGTGGTGTGAGTTTATGGGCTTAATGTGTGAGCAGCTCAAATTGAAAACAACAGTACAGTTCTGTGCCGACACACCGGGGATGTAACCGAATACATTATTTGGAAAGAACCGAGAATGTGTTCTAAATGGATACAAATACGGATAGGAGGAAAGCTTTCCTGGAAGGTTCACAGGGCAGAGAGCGGGATCCTCCGGGGCAAAAAAGTCACATAATCGGGAGGTTTGTACTTTCATGCAAATGCTAGTGAGTGAATAGGTATGAAGGTCACAGGACAAAGACTATGTTCATTCACGGTTCTGCGTGACGCATTTCCAGCAGCGTTCTTAGTTAGGTTATGGTCTAGATAAGTAGATAGATGGATACTTTATTGAGCATCCAGTAGGCTGAATACACAAGAACACCAATACACACAAGACTGACAAAAAACACAAGAGTGAACTAATAGTCTATGTACCAGAACCACTACACAGAGCCGTGATGGTAGAGTGTGTGCCCATTGGAGGTAGTGCAATGCAAGAATAATAATTACCGTAAATAATATAAAATACAAAATACCAACCTGTGCATAAAAGCTTACCTAGCCAGTAGGCCATGTTGATTTCAAGTAGGCTACTAGTTTGTTAATATTTGGGGAAATAGAACCATAAATTTGTTCGAAAATATTGCAAGTGCAAACCAAAATCTCTCTCTGAGACCAGTTATGAACTGGAGTGATGTAGCTGAGGTTGAGGAAATGTCAGAGACAGACTTCACACACCATGCTTCACACAGTGCTGCTATTTTTACTCTGGGTTTTCTGACTCCCCCTTGAGCTGTAAATTGAGATAGAGGTGCAATACAGTGGCATCACATTACACTTTGACCACAAGCAATAAGCGTTAACGTTTAACATGTATGCAGTCTGTGGTGGAGCAGTTTAAGTGTTTGCACAAACACTACATAGGAGCGCGATGAGCCATGCACAAGCCATGCAGTTTGATTACAGCACAAACGGTGTAAGCAACCAGCCTAAGTAGTGCTTACACAGGGCAGATGTGCACTGAGCAAGAACCACACTTTTGTTTTACGTTTCCTGTGTCTTTAGTTTAATGCTCACACAGTGATGCTGTATGCACCAGCTTTAAACCACACAATACTGCCAGCAGTGTGAAGCAGCTGCACAATATAATAATGCAGTTTTATGCTTAATATAGTAAACAAGGCTTTATGTAAAACAGTGCAGGAACGCTCTCGAAGCTCCAGTCGAGATGTGCTGAAACGGCATTATAGCTCCATGACTGGTCTTTAGTTTGTATATAGAGAGCCTGCTGTATGTAGAGATGATTCATAAATGTGCGAAGAGTGCCTGCTGGTTCTCAAATAAGGTTTAAATGGCAACACGGCATACGACAAACATGTGCATGGGGAAATAAGTATGTGGTGTACAGTAGTGGAGCATTATAATATTATCATAGTGAGGTTTTTATTCACCTGTTATGTATTTGGTTTCCATTTGAATACAAGTAAACCTGTGCACAACTTTCAAAAAGTTTGAACAAAATAGAAATGGCATGTCTATAAAGAGAAGTCCGGTCAAGTCACCTTTATTTTTATAGCACATTTAAAACTACAGAAGTTGAACCCCAGTGAGGCACTAAAAAGAACAGTTAAATACAGTAGATACAAACTATAGTATGGACAAGTTAATAACAAAACTGAGATAAAACATGAAACAGTAAATAAAATAACATTAAGGTACAGTAAAAGAATGTTAAAACTGAATTAAAAGTAAATTAGTTATTTAAGAGTTGGCTTGACAAAAACCAAAGGACAACCTCAGACAGAACTAAAAGCAAGCGAACAAAGGTAGATCTTTAAATTCTCAGTAGTGGAACAGAACCTAATTTTAGACAGAAGACGGTTCTTGGGGCAGCAACAGAAAAAGTCCCGTCACCTTCAGTTTTGAGGCATGAGTGGGGGACTGAGAGGAGTTGTTGGGAAGATGCCCTGAGTGACCTGGGGGCAGAATATGGAATTAGCACTTCTGTAATGTACTGTGGAGCTAATCCATTAATGGCTTTAAAAACAAATAATAAAATCAATTCTGTATTTCACTGGTAGCCAGTGCAATTGAGCCAGAATAGCAGTGATGGGTTGTCTCTTCTTTATCCCTGTTAAAAGTCCGGCAGCTGCATTTTGGACCATTTGTAGTCACGACAGGGTGAAATGGGTCAGCCCCTTGTACAGGGAATTACAGTAGTCCAAACCAGGAGGTGATAAAAAGCATGGATCTGTTTCCAGGTCCTTGTGAGATAAAGGCGGCTTTTATTTGACTCCGATTCTAAGCTAATAAAAGATGCCCTTCACAACGCTGCTGAATTGTTCGTTAAAATCCAAAGAAGTGTCCAAGAGGTCATCCTGATTTCTACTCCACTGCAGATATGCAGACAGGGGACCAAGAGCATTGCTTAGTTTAGTGACTGAGATTGGGAAATTATATTTACTTTTTTTATAATATTTTTATTTTTGTTTTTTGTTCCTCGACATCCAGCATTTGACATCTAGACAGTTGAAGAGGTTCTTCAAAGAGCAAGTGCTGTCAGTTGTAGCCGTCAGGTAAAATCAGGTGTTTTCTGCATGACTGAGAAATGGAATATTGTTTTCCAAAGATGGAACTAAAGGGGAAGCATGCATATTAAGAATAAAACAGACCCTAAAATTGAACCTTGGGGGATACCACATTTAATGGGAGAGGACATCATTACCTATTCTGGGTGAAAAGCTTCTTTTCTCTCTCAGGTAGGAGATAAACTATTTTAACAGCATCGTTCAGATTTTTCTTTCACCTTTTGGAATTCTAGTTATAATTTGTGCTGCAATTTTCTGGGACATATTTCTAGACAGTACTGCCCTCTGCCATCCTAGAGCAGTCCTGTGCGAGTGGCAAGAGACAAGGCCCCGAGAGAGTCCAATGCTTCCTAGCTCTAATTAGAAAGAAACCAAGAAAGGTCACATGAACACGTGCTAAGATTCAGGTTTTAATTACAAACAAGCTCATGAACAAATGGGAGGAAACCAGTACATCTGTTGCGACAGTTAAATAAGAATCAAGAACTAAAAATGCCACAGTATGAACAACGCGAGGGCCGTTAACAATGGCTTGTTATGCACACGAGACACAATCAGCACGTTCGGGATTTCTAGTCTGATTATAATTAATATAGAACCGATTCTTCTCTCAGCAATCCTTACACCATTCAACATCAGTATCAACTTCTAACAGAGATATAAAAGAAACCATTTCATCCATTTAATGTCCAAAAGAAAGAAAGAGAAAAATGAGTATAACCGCTTTATTAGCTCAATAAAAGAAAAAAAAAAAAAAAAGACTAACTGCAAAGAAACTAGACCTCTGATGCAATACAATTCTGACAGAGAAAATTGTACAAATAAAAGTATAGTGTAGAAGACATATAACAAAACGAGCTCACCACCTAGTGGCTAAAAAAGAAACTGCAACTGACATGGCTGTGTCTCTGCTCAAAGCTTTCATTATTAATAATGACCTGAGTACAGCGCAAACACTGCAGTGGTCTGGGTGGCCAGATCCTACAAAATGACACCAGTGTCCGACAGATATTAGTCCAGGTACATGAAAGAAATGTGATGCTTGTGGCTTCAGCTCTCAGTCACTGTCAAATTTGATGGAGTTGATGGTGGTGGTGATGGCTCCTCCCCTGTAGCTGCCTCGCTTCTTTTTCGTCTTTTCGTGTCTGAAGGACTTGCCTTTGGTGTACTTCAGCACCTCGTTGGCCTTCTCGCCCCAATCTCCACTCGCTCCCAACTTGAAGAAAAGAAAAGCGTGTCAAAAGGGAGCTTAAAAAACAAAACAAAAACCCAACACCACTCCAGTAGTATGAGAGTATAAAATGGTGACTGGCCTACCTTGGCTTTGAAGGAATTGTCTACCAGGCGTGGGTCTACATCAATCTCCTCTTCTCTTATTCTACGAAAAGGAGTAGTGCCATTCTTTAGTAGACACAAAGGAAAAAGGTGCTTAATAACCGTGCTTCACCACAACTAATTAGTACAGTTAAACTGAGTAGTAGTATTTGCAGTCGCAAATTACAGCAGTGATTTATTATGACTGAAGCCTAGGAGCAAACATTCTGAACTCCTTCCAGATACAGAGATATAATCTTCATTTAACATAAGCTTTGTGGTGTGGATGATAAGGCTCATCCAGAGGGCGGGAAATTATGTTTGTTATTTTCTTTTATTATTATTTCCTTATTACTAGATCAGTCTGATCTTAGTGTGATTTCAGGTTTCACTTCACTCAGATAAGCCCGTTTATTGACCTACACACACATAAAACCTGTGTATTTTTTGCATTTATGTATGGCATACATGTATCTGAATTTTTTTCATAAACTACCTTAACCTGAATTTTGGGGGTCTCCTGGTTTTTGAGTCATCTTAAAATAATTTACAGCTCTTACAAGCAGTAGATACTACACGGCTGACACATTTCACAAACACGGAGCATTAAATCCACGCCTAAACTGTACTAGCTAGCTTACTACGACTGCTGTGATTTAATATCCAGCAGTGAGTCATGCAGCTCAAAGCTGCTATAAAACACTACAGCCAGGACAAAAGCATCACCTCAGTCAGTGGGAAATCATCCCCAATGCACTTGGTTTGTATGACCCAAACACACAGCCTCAAATTAGGTTGCCCCTTGTGTTCACTTTAAAGCCTCGACCTTCTACTATTACGTAGGAAGATGTAGAAAAAGGCAAAGGCGGAAGGAGGCATAATGGCTCTGGTGCTCAGCCACGCTCTCCAGCCTGCAATAACCATTCTTACCTTCTGTTTGGCCTTGGGGAAGGAATGAGGCGTGACGTTAACAGGCTTTTTGTTTTTGGGCGTTTTCTTTGAAGGTTCCTTGTCCTCCTCCTCATCTTCCTCCGTCCTCTTTCTTTTGCCACCAGTGCCTGTGTGTTTAAAAAAATAGTGATCAACGGTGTAGGAGTGCGTTTTGTTAAATAAATAAATAAATAAATAAATAAATAAATAAAGGGTTACTCAGGCAATTTAGTTGTGTGTGTGTTTGTAGGATTTAACCCTGGCATTTTCTAGTTAAACAATAGAGACACATCAACTTTCCTAAATTTCTACAATACATGTCATACTGGATCAAAAAAGAAATTAGGCTCAAGATTTTAATTACCATTTGATGGAGTAGAAGCAGAAGTCTTGGGAGTTTTCACATCCTCATCTTCCTCAGATGAAGAGCTCTCTGATGAGCTGCTCTCGGGCTTCGACTTTGCCGCAGCAGTCGGTGTGCTTTTTGCAGCAGGTGTGGTTTTTACCGGTGTCTTCGTCGTCTCCTCTTCATCATCAGAGCTGTCTTCACTAGAGGACGACTCCTCTGCGGCCTTCGAGACGGTCTTCTTGGCTGTAGAGGCAGGCGTTTTGGGAGTTGCCGTTTTCCCGTTGGTCGATGCAGGTTTAGCCGGTGTGGTTTTGGGAGCTTCAGCCTCTGAATCCGAGCTGTCTGAGGAGTCGGAGCTGCTGCTCGCAGCCTTTTTAGCGCTTTTTGGAGTCACAGCAGGCTTCGAGGTGGCAGCAGGTTTCCCTTTAGGCTCCTCATCCTCCTCACTGGAGCTGTCCGAGTCGCTGCTGCTGGACTCGGGTTTGGCTTTAGACCCTGCGGGCGTGGCGACTTTAGCAACAGGGGTAGAGCTCGCTCTAGAGGGTACAGGTTTAGCTGTTTTTGTTGCTGGGGTCTCATCATCTGAGTCAGAGCTGTCACTGTCCGAGTCCGAGCTGCTCTCTGCAGGCTTGGATGGAGTCTTGGATGTAGCTGCAGTTTTCGGTGTGGCCACTTGTTTGGGTGTGGTTTTCGGGGTCACTGTTTTTGCTGCAGGTTTGGCAGGAGCTTCATCTTCGGAGCTATCAGAATCTGTTAAAAACAGAAACAGAACGCTGCCTCATTTTTTACACTAGTTTTTACATTAATGACAATATGAAAGGAACAAACTTTCAAACCCAAAGAAATTAGGACATTCTGTAAGCCAGCTCTGAATGAAGAAAATAAATCAGACAGACAAAATGGTACACGAGAGCAAAACTCTAGTCTTACATAATAAGTCTTAAAAATACAAATCTTTAACACCCTCAGCAAAGAGGAGCTGCTTTTCTCACCTGAACTTGAGGACTCGGCTTTCTTAGCAGGTGTGGCCTTTGCTGGAGGTGTCTTAACTGGGACGGCTTTAGCTGCTGGTTTGGCTTCATCATCCTCATCAGACTCGTCTGAACTGGAAGAGGACGACTCTTCTGCAGCTTTTGGAGTAGCCTTGGCCGGAGTAGCCTTGGCCGGAGTAGCCTTGGCCGGAGTAGCCTTGGCCGGAGTAGCCTTGGCCGGAGTAGCCTTGGCTGTTGGTTTTGGTTCTTCGTCATCTGAATCCTCAGAGCTAGAGGACGAGGATGAGTTCTGCTTGGCAGGGGTGGCCTTGGCAGCTTTCCCTGGTGTTGCCTTGGTGGCCTGCTTCTTTGCCTCCTCCTCATCCTCTGAGCTTGATGAGGAATCATCTTCCTCCTCAGCAGGAGCTGCCGCAGTCTTAGTGGGAACTGCTGGGGCCTTAGCAGGAGCTGCCTTACATGGAGCAGCTTTGGCAGCTGGCTTCTCTGCTTCATCCTCAGAGCTTGAATCTGTAAGAGCAAACAGTTAGCATAAAAAAAACCCCAAAAAAACACAAACTTCAGAAAATATTGATGAGCTAACTTATAATGGGGTTAGCATTATCCCTGAATGGAGTGGTACATCATACCAGAACTGTCTGAACTGGACTCGTCCTTCTTGGCTGCAGGTTTGGCAGTCACAGCCTTTGTAGGAGCTACAAGAAGACACGAAAAGAATTGGGTTTCACAATATGCCTAAAATCCCAGCCATCATGGTCCATTGTGTCTGGAAGTGGTATGTTCAAGACACGTCACGCTACCATAGACTTGCTACCATAGACAATCATATGAAAATGATTAAAAGGTAAAACCTCACATTTAATAAAGTCTAGTCATCCAAACTCTTACCAGAGGCTTTCTTTTCTTCCTCCTCATCACTGCTGTCTTCACTGCTGTCTGATGAGTCCTGTTTAGCTGCTGCAGCTGGGGCACGCTGAGCTGCAGGTGGAGGTACAGCACTGTATGTACCTACGAGCAAAGAAACAGAACTTCAGCCACATTACATACAGTTTTACTTACATTGTCTTTGCATCAACTCAAAGTTTCTAAAGACAGTACCTGCTTTGGGCTTCTTACTGGGTGGAGCCTCTTCCTCTTCGTCTGAGGAATCGGCACTGCTGCTGCTGGCATTCGCTGGAGCTGGAGCCTTCACTGGGGCAGGGGCTTTTATTGCTGCCTTTAATGCACACATCAGAAACACATTCAAATCTACTGAAGACTTACATTCAGCTACCTGACTCACGAGAGGTCTCCCTAGGGGCTACGGTGTTACCGCTGTCAGAACCGGACGTTTGGATGGGCACAATTTTTATTGGAGAGTTTCAAAATACTTTCAACAAAATCACATGTCAGAAGCTACATGACTCATCATGGTGAACGTATTACTGAACGAACACCCAAGATTATGTTGTAATGTTCAGGTACAAAAAGGTACAATCGTACCTTTGGTGGAGCCTCGTCTTCAGAGTCACTTGAGCTTTCCTCACTGCTGCTGCTCTCCTGCTTCTTCTGAGCTGGGGCTTTTGGAGTGGGTGTGGCTTTCGCGGTCACAGTCGCAGACTTGGCTCCTGAGAAGCACAGGATTAATTTAGCCTTTTAATTAATAAGAGCCATTTGTGCCTCCAATGCATTTCCATCCATCAAATATTTTGTAATATCCTCCCTCAGCACCCTTAAATCATATTACAGCAACCTCACTTCTCTGGACTGAAGACTGTTTGGCTGTATGAACATTTTATTGGGGAGTCTTCTGCCATGTTCATAACTATCAAACACACTGAACACAGCATTGCTTACCAGAAGTAAACTGAGCAGCTATCTATTTTCTGTGTAAGAAACACTCTGACGTGCAAGTTCGATATTTTTTTTAAGGAGCAGCGCACCACCTTTCCTCACAGTCACTCTCTTTCAGCTTATAACAAATGAGAAAAATGCTGACAATACTGGGTTAAATGAATGGAGAACTTCAAACACTTGTTAACTTCCTGTAGTGTGACTCAGTGTCATGCTAGCAGCCTTTTACCGGTAGCTGCAGGTTTGGCTGACTCTTCCTCCGAGTCAGACTCCTCACTGCTGGAGCTGGTGTCCTTCTTCCTGGCTGCCGCTGCAGGGGACGAAGCTGCAGGCTTCACAGCTGTGACCTTCTGAGACACGGAACAAAACAACTGCCAAATTAGAAAGCGGCATATTGACAGAAACATGCCTGATATCCGTCAGCTTTCAGGTAGATTTGCACAATCAAATGGTTTACCTTTGCTGGGGCTTTAGTGGTGGCTTCATCCTCAGAGTCACTGGAGTCTTCGCTACTGCTGGACTCCGCTGCAGCCGCTGCCTTCTTTACCGGCGTTGGAGCCGCTGCTTTCTTCACCGGAACCGAAGCCGCCGCTTTCTTCACCGGCGCTGCAGCCGCCCCCTTCTTCACCTGCGCTGCGGCTGTAAACATACACACACAAGTCATTTACATAAGCCAAATCCATACTACTAGTTTAGTTTACTAGTGTACTAAACATTGACTGCAAAACCATTGACAGAAACCTTTGCTCTTTGTTTGGTGATTTGCTTGCTCATTTAATTTAACCGTTTAAGCGCCAAGGTCGCAAAATTGCGACAAGCAACCATACTGAATAAAGTAGACGACAGTCCCGAGTAGCGCACCGAATCTTGGTTCTACTCACTACCATTACATGTCGCACATGTAGTACTTCAACTGTATCCCCAAAATTAAGCAGGTTTCCATTCAAAATGTTTGAGTAATTTGATGCGGAAATGAAAGAAAACCAAACGCAGTCTCGCGTGCGGTATTTAGTTCACGCGGTAATGCGGAAGTATTCAAATCGAACATGTCCAATGTAAATTGATGCAGAAACTGAGAAAATGAAGAAAAATCTCTTCACAGTTGATGAGATTTTGTGTCAGTTATTTGCTGATGAAGATTCGGAGGGAGAAAATCTGCCAGCAGAGAATAACGGTTCACTATCTAGTGAAAATGAAAGTGATGGATCAGTGGACAGTGAGGGCAGCGATTTAAACCCATTGCCTCACAGAGGTGGTGGTGGGAGGGGTCGACGAGGTCCATGTGGACGTGGTAGGGGCTGCAGAGGTGGTCAGAATAGCGCTGGAAAAAAGTAGATCAATAATGATGACTGGATTTATGTGTATACTGTGGAAGTGTACCAAGCACTCTGAAGAGCCCGTTGGCTATCGACGAGACCGGAATTTGACAAATAGTAAGCCCACTGATTTTGTGTCCCTCTTTTTGACTGATGATTTTTGGACACTGGTTACAAATGAAACAAACAGATACGCTCATCAGTTCTTAGCCACTCAAACACTAAAATCAAAATCCAGATTTCATGAGTGGTATGATGTTTCTGTCCCTGAGATGACAGCCTTCCTGGCACTGCATGTGTGTGTATGGGTATAGTAGAAAAGTCAGAGCTTGAAGATTATTGGGCAGGGTTTTGGCCAACCTGTAAACCTGGATTCAGGAAAGTGATGCCCAGGAACAGATTTGAAATCATCCTTTCTTTCCTGCACTATAAAAATAATGATGAGCATTTTGAGAGGGGCCAGCCGGGCCATGACAAACTCTTCAAGGTGCGTCCAGTGCTTGATCTCATTTTTCCACGCTTTGCAGCAGTTTATGGTCCATGCAAGGAACTCTCTCTGGATGAAATGACAATTGCATTCAAGGGAAGGTCAACCTTGAATCAATACAATCCCAAGAAACCTGACAAATCAGGGTGTGTATTGCAATGGTCCATATACACTGGACAATATGCAGATCGGGATATTGATCATT
Source organism: Notoglanidium maculatum (assembly GCA_030068355.1). NCBI lineage: Eukaryota > Metazoa > Chordata > Actinopteri > Siluriformes > Auchenoglanididae > Notoglanidium > Notoglanidium maculatum. The sequence continues at coordinate 24,275,369 of JAQQZX010000039.1, forward strand.
TAGGTGCCACATATCTTGTTGTTGGTGAGCTGATGGTCCCATACACAGGAAAAGTGCATGAGGTCTACATGGATCGTTATTACACATCACCAGCCATAGCAAACGAATTAGCAGATAATGAAACTGGCTCATGTGGGACAGTGAACTGCAATCGACGAGGAATGCCAAGGTGCCTGGGCACCTTGATGACCCCGTGTTCATGAGGAACAATAAACTGTTAGCTTGTGCGTGGCATGAGACAAAGCGTCTTACTGTGCTGTCATCCATTTATGGAAATGTGTGTGTTCAGAAACAGATCAGAACCAAGGAAAGTGAAACTGGTTTTCTTGAAGTCAAGAAACCTTTTTGTGTTGACGGGTATAACAGCTTTATGGGGGTGTAGATACAGCTGACCAGAGAATGAAAACATCCCTCTTTCCACACCGTTCAAGGAAATGGTACAGCCGCATCTTCAATGCAGTTCTGAGCATGAGTGTTGTCAATGCTCATATCATTTACAGCAAGGTTACTCCAGGTCCACACAAGCCACTAAACTGCTTCATTCAGGACAATGTGACTGGTTTACTCGAGGGCTATGCTAAGAAGGAAAGCAACAAAGGAGGAAGAGGGGAGAAATGCCACAGAGGATTACTGAACGCCACTGGCGCCGCAACGCTGACGATCGTCCAGACCGCATAGTTTGTTCAGACCCAATATAGTTTGTTCACGCTCAATATTTTTCTCTTTTCCTGTAGGTCTTTATCTGTAACCACTTTCAAGCTGCAGCGGTTTGAAATCTTTTTGTCAAAATGTAAATTTTTTTTTTTTTAATTTCCCGGCACTTAAAGTTTAACACCATGATCCATTACATGGTCTAAAAAATTATCCAAGTTTAACACCTAGGCAACTGTAGAAACAATACTTATCCAAGTACGAGTTTGGCCAACATGCAAATGTTGACGCACATCAATATTTCAGCCGGTACAGATTTCTGACCCTAATGAGAAATCATGGCACGAGTCTTTACCTTGAGGTGTTTTCTGGACAGGTGCTGCGTTCTCCTCGTCACTGCTCGAGTCCTCTTCACTCGAACTCTCCGCGTCCTGCTTTGCTTTCTTCACACACGGTCCATTAACCTCGGCACCTTTCCGTTTTGTAGCCTTCGGAGACCTAACATAAGCGAGGTTAGCAAGCAATTTGCAAAAGATATTCAATCTAACAAGGTAAGAGGGCTATTCAACATATACTTACTTAACCCAAAAATTGAAGATGTCAAGGAGTCCTTCATCATTTTGGTCCTGAGGTTTCTAAATAGGAAAGGTGGTGTTTGGAAAAGTCAGAACTTGTATAAAATGGCTTAGAAGCAGTATAGAGCTTTAAATCCATCATGACTGCTCAGGCAGAATTAGAAATTCCCTCAAAAATATACTTGGACAAAAATAAATCTTGTAGAAGTCGGAATTATTAGAGACTTCTCAATCGTATTTAAAAAGGAAGATACGAGTTAACAGAGCTTCATCAAAATGGGGGTGTTTGTAATATCATTTGTGATCCAAGATCATGAACATAATGTACAACATGTTAGACAAACAGGGCGACAATGTTACTCTTTGGTGTTATAAACGGCTACAGCTAAAGTAAGTACACCGCTACACTGTTTCTCACGTAGACACGTGTTTGAAACAATCTGCGCATGCTGCTGCGCATGCTTTCCTATTTAACCCATTTCTCAACACCAGACCAGACTACTTCACGTGTACTTACGACTTTAGCTTGCTTTATAAACTCCTTGGCGGCTTTGGTGAACTTGTTCTCTAAAAGAAACGTATAAACGTGTTGGTAGAGATCACTAGGTACCGAGCTCCCCGCCGCCATCTTCACTGCACACTGCTGCGCGCGACAAAGCTGATTGGACGGTCACGCGAAGATGGGAAATGGCGCACAAGAAATACGTCATGATCTTTTTTTTTTCTTTTTTTTCCTCTTTTTTTTTTAACCCGTAGCTCGTCTAATATAATATAACTTACTTTTCTAGTAAAAGTAGTAGATTTACAGCATATCGGGCCACAGTGGGGGGTTATTACCTTTCTTTATCTCGCAGCAGCAGAACCGTGTTGGAGCCTGGAGGATTTATAGCGACGGCAAGTAGAACGGCCTCCAACAGCACAGGGGGCGCTGTGGCTTGCGGCTGAAGCTCAAATGGCTTTCAAGCACGCAGTGCAGTAGAAGTGTGGCAGCATGTCATTTCACCTATAGAGCACATAGATAGGGAGTAGGCAAATGATGGGATTCAGGCTGTGAGTTTATGTAGATGGACACAAAAATGTTAAAAATCTTAAGACACAGGAAAAGTCAAGCGAAAAAATAAAATAAAAAAGCTACTGCAAAAAACAGGGAAAAGAGAAAGAGAGAACTAACACAAAAACTTATATAATATTTATTAGAAAGAACATAACAGTACGAACACTACGTCTACTACTACTACTGCTATTACTACTACTACTACTACTAATAATAATAACCTACATTGTAAACTATTATTATTATTGTTATTACTACTACTACTACTAATAATAATAATAACAACCTACATTGTAAACTATTATTATTATTATTATTATTATTATTATTATTATTGTTATTACTACTACTATTACTACTAATAATAATTACAACCTATATTGTAAACTATTATTATTATTATTATTATTATTTTACTACTACTAATAATAATAACAACCTTCATTGTAAATTATTATTTTTATTATTATTATTATTATTATTATTATTATTATTATTATTACTACTACTACTACTACTACTACTACTAGTACTAGTACTACTACTAGTGGTAGTAGTAGACGTTTCTTGATCTTTTCTCCATAATACAACTGCTACTGATAATAATAATAATAATAATAACCTACATTGTAAACTATTTACTACTATTATTATTATTATTATTATTATTATTATTATTATTATTATTAAGTATATATTTCTTATTTCTTGAGCCTTTCGCCATAATTCTGCAACAACAATACTTTTAAAACTACTGCTACTCTTCTGCTGCTACTAATGATAATAACATATATTGTAAATGTATTATTATTATTACTACTACTACTAGTATTAGTAGTATTAGTAGACTTTTCTTGATCTTTTCTCCATAATACAACTACTACTGATGATGATGATGATGATGATGATGATGACAATAATAATAATAATAATAATAATAAATTATACTTTATAAATGCAAACATTGCATTTATTTGTGTTTGTCTGTTTCTTCATTCATTCATTAGAATTATTTTCTGCATATCTACCTGTAAAATAAATATGTATAGGTTAGACCACATGCACCGATCTATCTCTACGCAATGCTTTTTAGTCAAAATTAAATAATAATCATGCCCATTATATAAACAACGGGGCTCAACCTTTACAAACGCTGCTATCCTGTCCAGTAGGTGGCGGTAATGCAACAAACATGTTTGACAGTCTCCATGAAACTATGAAGAGGAAGAAGACGTAGAAGAAAAAAAAAAAAAAAAAAAAAAAAAAAAAACAACCGTCATTACTGTCAAACCGTAATGGCGGCGTCCTGTGTCTTGTAGTGAAGTCACGTTTTTTTGCTTCTAGAAGAGATTATTAGTGAACTTTACCCCTCAGCCAGGCTAAACTCGGTTAATAATGCCTCGTTACGAGCTGTCTCTGGTGCTGAAGGCGATGCAGAGGCCGGAGACCGCGGCGGTGCTGAGGCGCACGGTGGAGACCTTGATGGAGCGAGGAGCCGTGGTCAGAAATCTGGAGAACCTCGGTGAGAGGAGGCTGCCATACAAAATCAGCAAACACAGCCAGCGGCACACGCGCGCAGCCTACTTCCTCATCGACTTTCACGCCTCACCGTCTATACTGACCGCTTTACTGAATCACCTGGAGAGAGATGTGGACGTGGTGCGGCAGACTGTGTTAAAGAAAGACACAGAGCTTCCTAATGCCCCGTGCTGTGGCTCCTCACCTCCTCAGAACAACAAGATGACTTCTGCATAAACGTGAGGCTTTACAACGACCATGCACCCCATGGGTGGAATAATGATATCTCTTGAAATCGAGGAATTATGTTAAGGACCAGTAGAAAAGAGTGTGTTTGGGCTCAGTGGGATCTAATATGGCTTAATCTCCTTTCCTGTCATGTACATACACTTACACCACAGTGATGCTCAGTTCTCTGGTCAGAAGGTGTTGAATTCTCTATAGCAGCAGATCTGACTGTAATTACAGCTCCAAGGCAAATCACAGATTTATATTAATGCCTGTTCTAACATGTTATCGTTTCCATAGCAACGGCTCATTCGTGTTCCCCTTATTGCAGATGCTCAATACAAATTCCGGGCATCAGGGTAGCACAGTTGGTAGTGTTGCCAGCTTGCTCTCCCTGTCTCAGTGTGGGTTTCCTCCCATCTATAAAAAAGCATGCATGTTGGTGGATTATCTACAATATATTGGGCTGGAGTCCCATTCAGGATTTATTCCCAGCTCATGCTCAGTGTTTCCAGCATAGGCTTTGACTAGGATAAAGTGGATTCACTGCATAGCACCAGCGATCACACCTGCGTTCTATTGGTTTATCAAATGTTGAAGCTGCATTGCTGTAAAATAGAGAAACATGCATGTCTATTAAGGGTGCCGACTAATGACTTAGAAACCCTTGGCTATTCTTAATCGAATTGATTTGGAAACAAATAACATTGTGATGGTGGTATTTATTTTGGCCGCATAGATGGTTTGTAGTCAGTTGGGCGGATGTTAAACTTGGATTGTATTGAACAGTTATTTCAATCTGCCGACCCTGATCTACATGGCTGTCTCCTCCGCAAGTGTGTCCGGTTGCTTGGGAAACCCAATCATATGGTCACTGAAATGGTCATGGTGCATTGCCCACAATTCAGACTGAACAATGACCAATTCCTTGAAGGCCAAAGCCACCCCTGGCCACCTCTTAGCTCTGCCAATGGCTGTGGGTTCGGCACTGGTATGATCCTCAGACACAGTTATTAGGGATTTTAAACACCTCACTATCACTGCTGGTTTAATAATAGGAATAAACTATAGATTACAGGGTTGTAAGTTTATAGTTAAAAACTGTACTGTTGTGGAAAGCCGAAGTGCATGGTGAGCGAAGGTATTCATTTCACTCTCATCTAATGAATCATGCGCTTGGTATTTAAATAGAAATGCATGAATATTAAATAGAATGTTCTGCTTATACTTGTAAAATGAAAAACACAAAAAGCTGTTTTTCCTCAGGTTTTTAAAAAATATTTTTGCAGATACTGCTCTTTGGCTTTGCACGGCAGCATAGTCTTGTGAACGATTAGTTTCAGTCATCAAATTTTTTTTATCAGTGCTCGGTTTCTGAACCAAAACACTGTTGGCTAGATTTTTGTGGTTCTCCTACATAGAGGTGTTTAAAAATCCCAGAAAGCATGCTTCAGCTGATAGTCATACCTGCAAACTGTACCTATATAATGGGCTTACCTGATAAAACAACCAGTGAGTAAATGGAAAAGATAGATAGATAGATAATCAGACAACTCAGTTACCCTTTTAAACCCATGATG
>JAQQZX010000039.1:24299117-24335415 GCA_030068355.1 Notoglanidium maculatum
CACTCTATCAGAGAAAAATCAGAGTTGTAGAAATAACGGGAAACTCAAGAGAGCCATGATATTATGTTCTTTACAAGCGTATGTAAACTTTTGACCACAACTGTATCTGTTAAACTTATAACATGTCATATTACATGAAAGGCAATATGCAGAAATTCACATTACGTTAAATTAGAAATTTAAAACCTGAACAATGCTTGATGTGCAGTTACATAATTATAATTAGATGCTTGGATATCATCTTTTATTTTTGAAGTTACAGTATTATTTCATATCAACAATAAAATACATCATATGCAATTTAATTTTACTATGAAGTCTGCTTTTTATTCATCATATTGTTTAAAAGGATTTGGATAAATTTAGGGGCATGTCATATGCATGTTATACAGTATGTAAATAAGGGACTAGTGTGCAGGAGCTCAGGTGAAACTGTTTCATCATTTTAATGAAATGTTTTGAGCTATTTGAGTAGAGTTATTTGAGTAGTTCTCAAATGGTTCTCAAAATGGACTCCAGGAGAGAGAGAGAGAGAGAGAGAGAGAGAGCGCGAGAGCACTATAACAATCACAATGACACATGGCAGGTTATAATTGTTCAAAAGAGATCCTTGTCTCCACCACCATCTCCACTGTGTTCAGGCCGACGGAAATAGAGTTGCTTTTGTCCATTTTTGTAAGGCTGACCATGTTCATGTCCTAAGCCTGCTTCTCACTCAGGTGAACACCCAGGTACACCCATTTAGACCTGAACTACCTGGATGTTCTGACCATTTATAGGGACAAGCGCTGGGGCAGATTTCTTTTTATAGAAATCCTCCACAATCTCCTTTGTCTTGCTTGTGTTAAGCTGAAACTTGTTGTGCTGACACCACACCACAAAGCATTTAATCAGGCTCCTATACGCCTCCTCATTCCCTTCCCTAATACACCCCACAATAGTGGTATCATCTGAGGACTAATGCATATGAGTTTCAGAGGTGAAATCAGAGATGTAAAAATTGAATAGGAAGGAAGCATGAACAGTCCCTTGTGGAGCACCTGTACTGCTTACAGTCCTCTTGGACATACAGTTCTGTAGCCATACATACTGGACCCTACAGGTCAGGTATTCAGTGATCCATGCTGATGGGATGCCTACACCACCAAGTTTAATCCTTTCTGTTACGAATTTGTATGCTTCATATGCCAAAAGTTTGTGAACAAACATGCAATTCCATATAAAGTCCCCCTTTCCTGTTATAATAAGCTCCACACTTCTGTGAAGGTTTTTCCACTAGATAGCTTTTTGCAAGGAGGCATTATCACACTGAAACAGGGTTTGGGTCTCTTAGTTCCAGTGAAGGGAAATCTTAAAGCTACAGCCTACAAAGACATTGTATTTAATTGTGTGCTTCCAACTTTGTGGCCATAGTTTGAGGCAAAACCTCATGTGGGTGCTATAGTGAGGTGTCCACGACTTTTGGCCATACAGTGTACTTCAAACAGAAAGGAAGCTATTAAAGATAAACTGTTTCTGATATTTGACCTTGCTGTGACCTTGACCCTGTGTGGATCAAATCCAAAGTTTAATCAGTTCATCTGCTGGTTATAATGATAATTCCGTAACAATTACACAAACATCCAACCACTGGGTCTTGAGATGTTGCACAAAGAATCCAACATATAAAAGATAACGATTGCACCACCTAGTGGAATAAAAATGCTTACTGTTGTTACTGTGTGTGTGTGTGTGTGTGTGTGTGTGCGCGCGCGCGCGCGCGCCACACTCATTTACTCAAATGTGACCTGAATTTATTTTGTTTATGACTGGTTTTCATCAGTAGGAGCTTTGGAGAACCATTAACCTTCTGAACAAGGAGGAGCTGAAGAAAGCATTACTTTCCCCAGGAACAACAGGTCTGTAAACAGCACTAAATTTTCTTTACAGTGTTTGTCTTTAAATGATCATTGCATGGTGTTGATCTGACAGTCCCATGTTGTGAAAGGAAGTGCACAATGTTATGCTGAAATAATTGGATTGTACACGTTTGGAAATTTCATTACTACAACAGAAGGTAAACAATTGCCTGTTTGAGTCTGTGCTAGATAATGTCAGCTGACAAATCATGTTTCAGAGATAGTTGTTATGAATATCATAATGTTTTACTGTATTAATTATGCCTCTCTGTTTTCACAAGATGTTCTACTTGGAACCCTATTTCATCAGCTTGTTCTCACTCTTTTTTTAACAAGTTTAAATTCACAAGAATGTTCAGAAAGTGCAGAAGCGTCAGTGCAGGAAGCAGGAGGGCGCCTTTGGCTTCACTACACTGATGTGCGCAGTAATCTGTGCTTTTCAATGAAAACACGTGTATTTGCATGAGCTCTCCAATGCAAAAGACATAACCATTTTACAGGCTCCACAGATCAATCTTTCTATTTTTTTTTCTTTTTTAATCTCAGCCTGTCTGACTGCTTTCCTGGAACAGCTTTACCTCTGACTGCAACACTGCCGATTCCATCCATAAATTATAACTAAATGTCTCTATACTGAAAGCATCATTTCAACAGTTATTATAATGTTATTTTAATGGCATATTTTTGTATCCTTAATTTTTAGTCTTGCATGCACCAAAAATCCCTTGGAATTTGCTGTTACTACAAGTTATAACATATTTGAACCAGTGCGTTAAGATGAAGCTATCTAAATGTAGTCCACAATTTAAGCTTCTTTTGGATGACTTCCAGGTGTGTGTCTTTTAATAGGTCCCAGCATGCACGTGTACATAGGGTTGTGGGTGATTTAAGAACACAGAGGATCCAGACATGTATCCTTGAATTTTTTTTTTGACGTGGCATCCTTGAAACGCAGCCTTTAAAGGACACTCCCTTGACATTGAGAAACACCCCATGTGTTTGTTGGGGAGGAAAAAATTTTTGGGGGGCGTTTCTCGGGAAACTAAATCGGGATCCCGAGAAACACTGTATGCTTTCGTTCTTGGCAATGTACTTCCGGGTCAGTTCGGCACTCAAAAAAAGCGACAAAAAAAAAACGTCATCACTCATTTATTATGAACCTTTAAAAATCAAACCTTAAGTTAAGATTAACAATTTTCTCTGAAACGTTACAAATGTGATAGTAACAACGTTTTTATCAAACACGATAGTAATGCTTTTTTTTTCAACAGCGCTCCTTTCAGTACAGTTCAGTCACCTTCAGTCACGAGAAGGGATGTACTTATTATTTTTGAGACCTTGTTGAATTATAGTATATAGTATATCTATAGTATGTAGTATATTTAATATAAGGGCGCGTGCCAATTGAAGCCCCGCTTCAAGGTGTCGTTTAAAGAGAAAACCACGTGACCAATGATGAGCGAAGCCTCGGTTTGTTTGGTAGCCAAGATGTCAGTGTCATCCCTTGAATTAGGTTTTTTTTTTAATGAGGGGGGCATTTTAGTGCACAACACCGGTACTGTGAAGCTGTCCAGAGTACTGCACTTGGTTGCTAATGAATTCATCAGGGCTGCGTTAAGTATTCTCTTTAGATGTCTTTCACTTATGAGAAAACCGTGCCTACTTTCTTCATAGCAAGAAGGTTTTGGGTTCGAACCTGCAGGCTGACTGGGACCTTTCTGGGTGGAGTATGCATGCTCTCTCTGTGTCTGCATGGGGTTTTTCTGGACACTCTGGTTTCCTCCCAAAGCCTAAAGGCCCCCCCCAAAAAGTTGACCCAAAAGCCCAATAGGTCAACTGACTACTCTACTGTAAATGGCTGTTCGTCTCTCTGTGTAAGCCCTGTGATAGACTGGTGACCCTCTGGTGACTGGATCCAGCTACCCATCACCTTCCATGTGACCCTTTATGGATAAGCAGTATAGATAATGGATGGTCCTTGCACTGACTTACCAGTCTAGTGGAAAGTGCTGTGTTTTTGGATATCCATGCCAGAGTGGTGTATAATATTGGCCTGCCACCAATCAGAGGAGCCTGTTTAATAAGTGACACGTGTATATACATCTTTACGCAAATATAACCCAAATTAATTTTGTTTGTGACTGGACTTCATCAGCAGCAGCTTTGCAGAGCCATGAAGTTGCTGAGCAAGGAGGAGCTGAAGAAAGCAGAAGAAGCACTCAAACATTACTTTCCCCAGTCACATCAGGTATGTAAGAATCAAAGAATTAACTTTACAATGTTTTCTGACATGAAATAAATGTTGAATGGTGTTGATCTGCTAGTCCCCTGATGTGAAAGGAAGTACAAAATGTTATACTGAAATAATTTGATTGTACACTTTTGGACATTTCATTAATATAACAGAAGATAAACAATTGCCCATTTGAATTTGTGTGCTAGATAATGCCACCTCACAAACGTCGTATTTCAAAGATCAGTGTAATAAAAGTTATAATGTTTTACTGTATAAATTAGGGTTTGTACATTCCCCTATGCGAGCCTATGTGAGAAAAGAAAAGAAAATTACATTTCCAGTTTAATTTCACAACTGTATATTTGCCATTCTGATCTGATTGGGGCTGCCAGCATTGGTCTTGTAGTATAATTAGCATCAAATGCTGTATGTGACTGTTGTGGTGCAAGGTCCATTGTGAGAGTGAAGAGTCACTCTAAGGTCACTGTTGTGTCGTCATGCTGCAGGAGCTTTGCAGCTGATGAAAATAATTGTATGCGCCTCATATAATTAGTTTCAGGTAAATAATTGGATGTACATAATTGTATCCTCCTCCAGTTTCAGGTGTCTGTGTGCAGATGGCTGGAATTTGGGTTCATAAGTACTGGTTATACAGACAGGGCTACAAGAGAGGACTGGCAATACCATTGCACAAAGCAATAATAGTGCCTGTCTTTGAGCTCAGTGCTGATGGCAATGTTGCCCTGGGACACAGCATGAGATGTGCTTGGCTGGCATATCTATACACACACACATATATTCATTCATTCTTGTTTTTTATCTTCAGGTATGTGGATATGTTTGTATACTTAATAGAATAGAAGCTGACCCCATAGATGTGCTGGTGGACCAGTGGCCAGATTTCAGTGTGCTACTCATCAGACCAAAACGACTGCAGGTATCAAAAAGATGACATGTTTTTCAGAATAGTTTTTGGCCTAACATATAATATGCTGTGCTGAAATAACAGATAACCTGCTGACCAAAATGAGCTAATCATTGTTTTTTTGAACTGTTTATTACAGAAATCAGACCTTTTCAAAGCCATAAGCATTTTTACCAAGGATGAAACAACTCTCAGGAACTTACTGATTGGGACAGATGTTCTGGACTGGAAGCAGTTCCTCCATCTAAGTATTCATTTCTCAGGATTCTCTTTATTGCATTTTAAAGACCTCCTAATAATTAATTCATCACTCAAAACAAAGAGATGTTGTTCTTTTTTCATGGAGTCCATTCACCTAAGAATTTAGACTTTCTCCTGACATTTAGAAAGTAATTTTAAATCTGAAATTTATAAAATGTGTTCAGCTGTTAACCTGTGCCATGAGGAGATGCTGAAAGCAGTAGCAGCAAGCAGAGGTGTGTCAATGAATAAAGTTTATGTCTGCCACGTGATGAAATTACAGGATCCGTCTCACCTTACAACTGAGAGGTAACTGATTTACTATTAGGATGCTTAGTTGACAGTTAATCCTCAAAAAAGTCATATTTCTATATTTAGGTATTAACCTAAATGTACCTATGTATTAGGTAAAAACACTGGTTAATTCTGGGTTGTTCAAAAGCAAAAGAATGATTGTATTTTTTTAAAATTAACTTTTATGACTGCCAAATTCAAAATTTTTGTTTGAATAAAACTGACCTATTTCATATTTATTCATTCTTTCCATGCACTGCCAATACCTGAATATTTATTAAACATACTGAACAGATTTTAAAATTACTTTTACTATTATATTCTTAGAAATTCAAAGAAATGCAATCCAGTAAACAGTATAACTGTTACCAAATATCGAAGTAAACCCACCTCTTGATCTACCACAGGTTACACCTACAAGTATCATCATTAAACGAGTCGCACATTGCTCTGGTCAATAGCACATGGAAATTTGGCATGGGTGAATTCAGTGAATGGTTCATCAGGAACGTTATCAGGAACTTCCCTTCATGTTGCGTGCTGGACTCGGCGGGTCGGCCAGTGTCCTGGATATTGACCCATGTTTCCGGTGCGATGACAATGCTGTACACATTGCCAGAGCACAGACGGAAAGGCTATGCCAAAGCACTGGTCACCATATTGGCAAAGAGACTGCATTCAGAGGGCTACCCAGTCTACTGCTTAGTTGAGGAGGAGAACCAGACATCCTACAGGCTCTTTACCAGTTTAGGTTTCATTGAGGATCCATCTTACAGGGCTGCTTGTTTTAAATTTATTTAAGCATATTCAGGCTTCGAGATGACTTTGTGGCATTTACTGTATTGTAACATTTAAACAATTTATTATGATGTGTAATTATATAACATTATTATGTTAGGAATGTAAAGTACCAGTCAAAGTTTGGAAACACCTTCTAATTCAATGTATTTCCTTTATCTTTATTTCATAAAAGACACTTCATGTCTTAAAGTAATGATGGGCTGTTGTTTATTTTTACTTTGTTGTGTGGTTCTTGACATAATATGAATTACTACAGTTGTTAAATAGGGCGATTTCTGAATGAATTTATCGCTAAATGTATGAATATTGTGCTAAATTATGGAATCATATATAATTATATAAAAACGTACTAATACAGGTATTTGTATGCCTCAAATACCCTTAAAATATACATTGTATAGCCAAAAGTTTACTCAAATGTAACATGAAATTCTTTTGTTTATGACTGGATGTCATCAGCAGAAGCTTTGCAGTGCCATTAACTTCCTGAACAAGGAGGAGCTGAAGAAAGCAGAGGAAGCACTCAGACATTACTTTCCCCAGACTGGTCTGTAAACAGAAATGAATTCCCTTTACACTGACCCTTAAATGAACATTTCATGTTGTTGATCTTCCAGTCCCCTTTTGTGAAAGGAAGTACGTAATGTTATGCTGAAATAATTTGTACACGTTTGGACATTTCATTGCTGTAACAGAAGATAAATAATTGCCTGTTTGAGTTTGTGTGCTAGATAATGTCAGCTGACAAAGATCATGTTTCAGAGATCAGCGTTATAAATATTATAATGTTTTACTGTATGAATTAGGGCTCACAGATTCCAGAAAAAGTTCTACTTGGAGTCATATTAGTCATATCAACTTGTTCTCACTCTTAATAAGTTTAAATTCAGAGGAATGTAGAGAAAGTACCTTTGGCTCCACTAAACTGAAGCACTTAGTAATCTGTGCTTATCAATAGAAGCACATTTACATCAGCTCCCCAATGCAAAAGACATACCTATTTATCTCTGTGGATCAATCTTTCTTTTTCTTTTTTTATCCCTCTAATCTCAGTCTGTCTGACTGCTTTCCTGGAACAGCTTTACCGCTAACTGTAACACTGTTGATTCCTTCCATAAATTATAACTAAATGTCTCCATATAGACAGCATCACCATGTCAACATTTATTCTAATCTTATTTTAATGCTTTTTTGTATCCTTTATTATTAGTCTTGCATGCACCAAAAGTCCCTTGGAATTTGCTGTTACTACAAAAGTTATAACATATTTGAACCAGTGCATTAAGATGAAGCTATCTGTTGGTATACAAATGTAGTCCACAATTTAAGCTTCTTTTGGATGACTTCCAATTGTGTGTCTTTTAAAAGGTCCCAGCATGCACGTGTACATAGGGTTGTGGGTGATTTAAGAACACCCTAGAGGATCCAGACATGTATCCTTGAAATTTTTCTGAAAGGACTCTGACCTAGGTTGAAATTGCAGATTTGATGATGTGGCATCCTCGAAACACAGCCTTTAAAGGATACTCCCTTGATATTGAGAAACACCCCATGTGAATGTGGAAACAAGGGACATTCCTTTCATGATTGCAAGTAGTTGTTGGTCACCTAAAGCTTAAAGTCTGATTGTCGTTAACAGGGAGTATGATCAAGAACCTTTGGGTAAATTACTTCAAATGGACATTGTGATTTTCTGCAATGCCTTGCCTTGACCGCCCTACATTTGGAAATTTCAGATTTATAATTTAGGATTACTTTAACATTCAAACAATTTATTATGTTATGTAATTATATATTTCTTTATTTTTTCCCATAAAGAACACTTGTCCTAAAGTAATGATGGACTGTTTATTTTTACTTAGTTGAGCGGTTCTTGAAATAATATGGATTAGTACAGTTATTGAATAAGGCTGTTTACTGTATACCAACACTAGCTCGACACAACACAACTGATGGCCTCAAACACATTAAGAAGGCAAGAAATTCCACTAATTAACTTTTGACAAGGCACACCTGTTGATTGAAAAGCATTCCGGGTGACAACCTCATGAGCTGGTTAAAATAATGCAATTTTTTTTTTTTTATTAATTTTTTTTTACATATTTCTGTTTACCAAATAATTCCATATATGTTCAGTATGTAATTTCATAGTTTTGATGTCTTCACTGTTGTTCTACAATGTGGAATAACCTATGAATGATTAGGTGGGTCCAAACTTTTGACTGGTACTGCACATACTGTATGTGTACTGTACATCACTAAAAATCTAAGGAATAGTCCTTTAACTTGGTGGCAGGGTGGTGTAGTGGTTAATACTCTTGCTTCACAGTTTGGGTTTGAACCTGCAGGCCGATTTGAGACTTTCTGTGAGGATTATGCATGTTCTCCCTGTGCCTGCATGATTTTTCTCAGGATGATCTGGTTTCCTCCCAAAGACATGCAGATTAGGTCAACTGGCTACTCTAAATGGCTGTTCATCTCTGTGGAGGCCCTGTGAAAGACTGGTGACTCTCTCACTCAAAGTCAGCCACACCATATCAACGTGACTGTAATTTTGGCCTGACACCAAGCAGAGGAGCCTGGTTGATAAGTGACACATGTGTATATACTTGTTTACACAAATATAACCCAAAGATAACCCAAATTAATTTTGTTTGTGACTAGACTTCATCAGCTGGAGCTTTGCAGAGCCATGAAGTTGCTGAACAAGGAGGAGCTGAAGAAAGCAGAGGAAGCGCTCAAACATTACTTTCCCCAGTCGCAACAGGTCTGTGAACAGCACCAAATTAATTTACGATGTTTGTCTGACCTTAAATGAATGTTGCACACTGTTGATCTGTCAGTGCCATATTCTGAAAGGAAGTACACGATGTTATGCTGAAATAATTTGATTGATCACTTTTGGACATTTCTTTAATAAAACAGAAGATGTTTCAGTTTGCGTGAGTTTGATCAGTGTTTTAAATGTTATAATGCTTTACTGTCTAAATTAAGGATCCTAGATTACAGAAAATGTTCTAGTTGGAACCCTATCAGATCAACTTGTTCTCACTCATAACAAGTTAAATACTGAAGCATGTTCATAAAGTACAGCCTTTGGCTTCACTATGCTGATGCACTCAATAATCCTGTGCTTATCAGTGTAAGCATATTTGAATTAGATTTCCAATGCAAAAGACAAGTTCATTTACAGGATTTGAGGATGAACCTCATTCTTCAAAGTTCTGACGCAAAAATGTGAATGAATGAATGTGAATTTACTCAAACTTGAGTTAAATGTATTACCTGCCCCCATTTCCACCTAGGTACACAAGGCTCCACCCCCAAAACTTATGATGGTTCAATTAGACTTTTTTCAGCTACACATCATCTGGGACTATGGTTTAACATATATATTTTTAAAATAATTTCTACATGATTTTCCACAATATTTGTACTAGTAAAGAATTAAAAATATTGACTATTTGTCCTTTAACTGATTTGTGTGTGCACACACAAACCATGCACCTCATATGTAGAGGGTAAGCCAAAAAACACTTTATCTTTCAAAACACGTATAATATATACATATTTTTGTTTTTATGTCTTCAGGTATATGGGCATGTTTGTATACTTAATAGAATAGAAGCTGACCCCATAGATGTGCTGGTGGACCAGTGGCCAGATTTCAGTGTGCTACTCATCAGACCAAAACGACCGCAGGTATTACAGAAGATGCCTCTAATATATAACTGATTTTGGCCTAATGTTTAATATTCTGTGCTGCAATAACAGACAAAGTGCTGACCAAAAGTAACAAATCTTTAGTTGTTTTGTTGACAATTTTTTTTTATCACATATGCAGGAATCAGACATTTTTAAAGGCATAAGCGTTTTTACCAAGGATGAAACAACTCTCAGAAACATAGTGATTGGGACAGATGTTCTTGACTGGAAGCAGTTCCTCCATCTAAGTGTTCATTTCTAAGACTTCTCTTTAAGGCATTATAAAGACCTCCTAATAATTAATATGTCACAGGAAACAAAGAGATGTTGTTCTCCTTCCAGTTGAATCTATACACTGAAGAATTCTGACTTTCTCTTGACATTTAGTAAGTAATTTTAACTGTGAAATTTATTAAACGTGTTCAGGTATTGACCTGCGCCATGAGGAGATACTAAAGACTGTAGGAACAATCAGAGGGGTGCCAATGAGTGAAATGTATGTCTGCCATGTGACGAAATTACAGGATCCATCTCACCTTACAACTGAAAGGTAACTGATTTTTAGTTGACGGTTAATCCTCAAAAACCCATATTTTAAATCTACCTGTTATTTAGTGGTATTTAGTATACCACTAATTAATTCTGGGTTGTTCAAATGTAAAAGAATCATTATATTTTAAATTGACTTTTATGATTGTTAAATTTTTGTCTTTTGTTTGAGTAAAAATGTCCCATTTCATATTTCCTAATTCTTTCCGTTGCATTGCCAATACCTGAAAGTATACTATAAATAGTGAACAAATTTTTAAATTACTTTTACTGTTATAGTCTTAGTTATAAGAAATGGAACCCAGTACACAGTAAAACTGCTGCTAGGTACTGATCTGAATATAAGGTACTAAAATAAGGTATAAAATTTAACCCACCTCTTTTTGACCTACCACAGGTTACCCCTACAAGCATCATCACTTAATGAGTCTCACATTGCTCTAGTCAATAGCACATGGAAGCTTGGCATGGGTAAACTCAGTGAACAGTTCATAAGGAACATGATCATGAATTTCCCTTCGTGTTGTGTGCTGGACTCAGAGGGTCGGCCAGTGTCCTGGATATTGACCTATGCTTCCAGTGCGATGGGAATGCGTACACACTGCCAGAGCACAGAGGGAAAGGCTACGCCAAAGCCGTAGTCACCATATTGGCAAAGAAACTGCATTCAGAGGGTTTTCCACTGTACTGCTTAGTTAAGGAGGAGAACAAAGTGTCCTAAAGGCCCTTTACCAGTTTAGGTTTCACTGTGGATCCATCTTATAGAATTACTGGTTTTAAATTTAATCAAGCATGTTCAGGCTTCAAGATGTCTTTGTGACAAGGGGCATTCCTGTTATGATCGCATGAATGCATGCAACCTGATTTGTACAAATTCAAACAAATACGGTGAACTGTGTTTGGATTTCATTCAATTTCACACAAAATGTGATCATGTGCTTAGAACCAGTTTTTGCCGGTTTTGTAAATGGTTCCTGATATCTTGTTTTTGCCATTCAGTTTGCTGGTACATCAAACTCAAGCACAGGATGTTCCATACTTAACATGCATACGCACATTTCTGAATGTCATGTTACCAAAACAACCTGCACAAACAACAGAACATACTTACACTCTAAAGAAGAAATGATTAACACTAAAATAAAGAAAATTTTCCTCTTCATTATTTAACAATGGTTTATCCTTTTTAACAACAAATGCTGTGAGGCGACAGTGCTAACCACTGCACTACCGTGCCACCTAATACAATACAATACAATACAATACAATACAATACAATATATTATATGATGCTTGAGTTGCAGTTATATAATCAAAATTACATAATTGGATATCAAGTATCACATGGATTTGGTTTTAAAGTAGGCTTGGTTGTTTTGCTGAATCAGTAAAATGTTCTTGGACATGGAGAATAATTATCTTTTAAGCTCTTTCAGAAGGACACCTTTGAAGAAAAATATGTGTGTTGAAGGTTTAGTTTTTTTTTACACATTAGCAAATTGGCATGTACGGTCATAGTTTTTAAACTAACATTATAAATAAATAAATAAAGACTGTAGAGAGTATACACATAGTAGAGGATATATACACACAGAAAAATAGATTATGTGCAAAATGGAACAGAATGCACTCCAGATACCAGATATACTTGTACTGTATGCAGGTTATAACAGTGTGCAAAAATGTCATTGTGCAGCACTGAAATTAGCAAAATTCCTGAAGTGACAAAAGAGTGGGCTTGATGGTATTAAGGCATTTGACAAGTCAAAAATCATGACTCTCACAGCACCCCCATTATCTCCAAGTGAGAGTAAGCTCTGTGCAGCAGGTAGATCACAGCATCTTCCACCCTCTCATGTGAGCAGTAGACAAACTGTAAGGAGTCCAGTGCTGCGCCCACATGTGTTTGGAAGTGACGTAAGATAAGCCTTTTAATGGAATTCATCAGGTGTGATGTCAGCACTACAGGTCTATAGTCATTCAGCTCCCTCGGATTCTTCTTCTTGAATACTGGAACGAGACCTTCAACCTGGAAAGTGTTAACACAGCAGTCTCTAACTGTTTAGGTGTTGACCTGCGACATGAGGAAATGTTAAAGGCTTTAACAGTAAACAAATGTTTCTGCCACTTATAGAGACTGCAGGATCCATCTAACCTTATATTGAAATGGATGATTGCACACACGAACACACAGACACTGACATGGACTACAATTCCCAAGACCCACAACCTACAGACAACATGGTGGACATTTTCCCACGCTCAGAGTCACCCGACTACTAATTGGAAGCAGGTGATTCCAATCACACACACACACACACACACACACACACACACACACACACACCCTGAACTCTTTTTATAGGCCATATTTCTGTGTTGCCTTTGCGAAGCATTAGTTCTGCTCCCTTTGTGGCTGTCTATTGCCAAGCCTTTATTCTCTGATTGACATCCTGGTTCTGACTGTTTTCCGCATACCTGTTTCACATCAAGTCAAGTCAAGTGTTCTCTGCAAAAGTGCACTTGTACTGTCTGCTCTGCAAGGTAGCTTTTAGGGAAACCCGTGAAAGTTCCAATGTTCACAAATTTTTACATTTCCTTATTTATGTGCTCTACAGCTAATAAGAAAACCTGTTTAAGTCATTGCTGGAGTATTGTCCACAGGTGTGATGCACTAGTTGGGTGTTTCACCTTGACCTATGTGTACAGTTCATCCCAAACTAGCTCGATTGGGTTCATGTGAGATGATTGTGATGGCCTTGAGTTTCAGCTTGCTTTCTTTTTCTTTCCTTTTTGAAATAGTTCTGACACAATCTGGAGGTGTGTTTGGCGTCATTGTCCTGTTGCATACATCTGAAGTTTAAGTTAATTTTAATTTTTAATTTCAGATTAAGAAAATTTGTTCTTCTTGAATACTGGAACGAGACGTCCAACCTGGAAAGTGTTGTTTAACACAGCAGTCTCTAACTGTTGAGGTGTTGACCTGCAACATGAGGAAATGTTAAAGGCTGTAGCAGTCCACAAATGTTTCTGCCACTTAATGAGACTGCAGGATCCATCTAACCTTATACCTGATTGGTACGTGATTTACTGTCCCTCTAACGGAATTTCAAAACATTCAGTAGTGTCATTCAAACATTCAGTCAGCAGTGCTGTGGTTTATTTATAGAAATAGTTATATGTCCTTCAACCTCTACAGGTTACACTGCACAACAATGTTTTTGCTTCTTGAACACTGTTGGGTGGTTTTTTTTATAGATTTTTGGGTGCTGATCACGAATATCACATCAAACTGTCCTTCAACCTCTACAGGTTATAACTTTCCCTTCATGTTGTGTGCTCAATTCAGAGGGTCATGGATATTGACCTATGCTTCCTGTGAGATGGGAATGCTGTACGCACTATAAAATGTTACCTGGTAGGCTACATTTAATGCCATGTAGGGCTAGCCACCTTTTAAAACAGGCTACAGATGTTACAGGTTACAGATGTTTTGCAAGAGGCTACATTTTAGGGCCTAATGTTGAGGTTTTGCTCAATAGTTACTGTTCGTTTTGCTTAATCATTACTGTTCATGAAATAGTCATGCTGACAAACTGATTTAAGGTCATTGTCATTCTTTCTTAGGTGTCCATTATATTTGTGTTTGTAACATAGACTGCTATTGAAATGTGACCTGTAAGTTTCAAATTTGTCCGGTAAATATATTAACCAGCATGAAAAAAATCCTAGTGGAAACCCTGGTGAATATATTGCTAACAAAAGATACAAATGGCTTCGTCACATGTGCATGGCTAAGATATTTTAATATAAGATACTAGTACATATGCCAGTGAATGCTTCAAATTATGTTCTTGTAAAATAATACTATCAAAATATTTATTATAAACATACATGAAAAACATGTCTTATAAAGTGTACCAATCTTATGAATGTAAGAACGATGGTTTTTAGTCAAAAGTTGAGATTGTAAAAACATTTCATGCAAATTCCCATTTTGGTGGCATACTGGCTCTGGTGTGTTTTCTACTTTCCTCCAATCTCCCAAAAACATGCTTGTAGGTAGACCAGTCTAAAATATATTGCCTCTAGGTGAGAGTGGGTGGGTGAATGTATGTGCATGGTGCTTGTGATGCACTGGCGTCCTGGAGTGTGTTCCCACTTCATGCCTGGTATTCTGTATGTTATACACAGCTCTACCAAGTCCTTGATTAGGACAAAAGGATTACTGATAGAGAGTAAGAGAGTATCCATATTCATCACTTTCATCATTGGTGTGTCTGTACGATCAAACTGATTGCACTACATGTAATATTTTATCTGAAAAAAAAAAAAGAATGTTTTTCGGCAGTGACATAATCAGAATCAGTATCACAAAAAAGTATAGTAAGTAGACTAGAATAACAAAAAGTAGCAAACACTATTTTATTGTTATGTACAATTATGTGAATAAGATGCATTTACATATCAGAGGCATCATAAAGCGATGACCTGAGTAACCTTGGATAGATATATAGGCTACTGCCAGACGCTTTACAGAAACTTGGATATCATTACTCGGTTTTTTTTTTTTTTTTAAGTTATTATCTCATATTGACAAACTACATCAGATGCAATTTTATTCATTTCATTTAATATTTTGATTCAGTGTTTTGTTAAAAAGGAGTTGATTATTTGTTCAGGATGGCTTACCTACATTTAAAAGTGAAACTTAAATAATCAAATTTATTATTAATAATATTCACAATGAACAAGTCTCATCATACAATATAGTCTGTTAACAGTAAGCTTTGGTTGCTAAGCAACATAAGGGACAATGATTAGTTAATTATATGAACATAATCGTATTGGTTTAAAACCTGGTGCATTAATACAGAACTTTTTTGTTGTGATGCGACCACATGGACGTGGACGTAGAGGAGTTTACAATGACGTTGATGCTTGTCCAATCAGATTTCAGAACAGAAACCTTTTTAATTATGTTATAAATATATATATTTTTAATAATAGGTAATTAAAAGTGTTATTTGTTTATTTATTAAAGATTAAAGTGAAAAAGTTAGGCTTAATGTAAATATTAAAGCCAGGGGAAAGGGTTGCCCCAGTAGTTTTACTTTCAACATGATTTGACCATTTTAATTAGCTGATTGTGCTATGAAATCATATCATGTCACCCTGTAACCTAAAACCAATCAGATTAGCAAGGTGTACTAATACAAAAATGGCAGTCGATGAGCCTTTGAAAGGAGGGATAATTTACTAATAACTCGATTCTGACATCAACCTACCTGTAAACTAAAGGGTAACGGGTAAATAAAGGGTTTTTAAAAATCTGCTCTACTGTTACAGCAGCGCTGTACCACATGACTAACTGTCGTAAACATTAGGAGGCTGTTGGTGACGTCGGAGAACTGATACCGTTGACTCACTGATGCACGTGACCCAAGCTAACGCTACTTACGTTTTTGTCCATGGGAAAACTGCTAAGCTTTCCCACTTCCCCTTTCAAGAATATCTCTGCGCCGAATGAAGCTGCGTGTAAAAGCGTTCACGTGTAGGCTAGAATAACATCTTGCTCAATCACTGCCAAAGCTCACAGGTGTCGATGCAGAAGATTGAGTGACTCTTCATCTGAATTTGCTTTGTTTGTTACTGAATTTGGCGCAGCACTGATTTTGTTAAAAAGCCATGAAGGTGTTGAACAAGGAGGAGCTGAAGAAGGCTGAGGAAGCGCTCAGACCGTTCTTTCCCCACTCACAACAGGTCTGTAAACTATGGAAACCCGTGGAAGTCTGTTTTCGCCATGTGTGCTTACTTACGACTAATTTTCTCGGAATTCCGACTTTATTTCTCGAACATCCGACTTTAGTTATCCAAATTCCGACTTTATTTCTCGCAATTCGGACTACTTCGGACAGTTTCACCTTCTCTGTAGTACGTTTACACAATTGAAAATAGATGTAATAGAGGACTATTTAGGTGTGGATTAACAAAACGTGAGATCTTGTTGTTACCGGAGGAATCGCATGGTATTAAACTAACCCTCTGCGGGTAGTTTAAACAAGAGAGATAAAAGAAATAAAGTCGGAATTACGAGATAAAAGTCCCAATTAAGCAAACAGTTCCATAGTTTGGGGAAAGTATATGGCAAATGGCTTAAGGTTTGCTGGGTAATGTAAAAATCAAATCTTAAAAGTTCAGGTTTATCAGTAACTAAACTATATTGACATTTGTGACTCATTAACTAGAACTTTAGTGATTTAACTATACAACACCTGACCTGTAAAGATTACATGACAGTTTATGAACACAAGAATCATAGGTCAATAACTGTAACTATAGGACAAATTAGCCAACGTCCCTGGACAGTTATGAACCGTGTAAAAGATAGACTTTAAACCTAAAGAGGAGAAATGAATGAATGTAGAAATTTTGAATGGTTTATTAATATCACAACAGAACATAAGGGCTAATGAATCATTTCTGTTTTGTAGCGCTCAAAGTCAATAATGGAGTTACGATATGATATAGAATTTCAAGTATATATTAAATACATGTAGATTTGTTATAGTGAATACGTTGAATGGTTTATGTGTCTAGGTGTATGGATGTGTTTTTATGATTAATCGAGTAGAAGCTGACCCCACAGATGTTCTGGTGGACCAGTGGCCAGGTTTTAATGTGCTACTCATCAAACCACAACGGAAGGAGGTATTGCGTTAGATAACTTTAGTATAATGTATCAACAAAAATTAGATACTGTTAAGTTTTTCATATTGACCTGTTTCTCTCACATACAGAAAGCAGACCTTTTCAAAGACATCACCATTTTTACCAAGGATGAAACATCTCTCAGGAGAATACTGCTCAGGATGGACATTTTTGACTGGAAGCAGTACCTCTGTCTAAGTATTAATTTGACTTGTTATTGCATTATGAAGGTTTTCAAACATATTGGGCACACAAAATATGAGTTTTGTATGTAACTGTGGGTCTCTGAACCTAACACCTGGGTACCACCTTGTGCACACACGTGCTGAGGTCTTCCTGTCTCATCAATACACCTGGCAGAGGATGTACTGATGAGACATATATGTGGGAGAGGATGCTCTCAATTCACATGTCACTAATCAAAATCATTGCCGTTTGTGTATTACATTTCACATCTGCGTTGGCAAAAAAATTACTGTTCATCTCTAAAAGCCCTTTGAGGCAAGGGGAAGTTGCAGGACTTTAAATTGAAATGCCATTGAAAGGCTAACATTAAGAAGCATTTGTGATTTGGGGCAATGAGTTGTTCAGGTGCATTGACATGAACCTGTCCTGTGGCTTCATGGCTTGAATAACATCAATCGTTGAGTACAATGCAAATAGTGAGGGGATCTATTTTATCAATCTGACCTCTATCCAGAAGGGACCTTTTGTGACAGTTGTACAACTTTGTTGGGGCCTGAAATCAATAAGAACTTGTACCCTGAACTATCTGCAGGCTGCAAGTTGAATTATAGTCTGTGTCCCCATGACTTCATCATTTGTTTCCATATGAACGTGTGTCTTGTGTGCCGTGGTTCTTGTGTTTCTGTGAAAACGACAAACTAGCAGCATTAGGATTTAAACTTGTCCACTTTTGTGTGTCATGTTTCAGTCACGTGTTTCTACAGAAACGTATCATTCCATTGCGCCGTAGAATGGGGGAAACCAGGAAGTGTTACATGCTGACAGTCAATTCTTTATTTTTCATTATAAACAGTGAATTTGGTTGGGAAAATAGTTGCTGGTGATTGCTTAAAATATGTTTACCTAACATGGATTATAATTGGGCTTTTCTATGTGATAGTTAAAAACATGGATGACCACATGGACAAGAACATTGAAAACAAGCTTAGTTTAATTAAAATTGTTATACCTCACATATAGGTTCAATAAAGCCTAGACTTTGCTCTTGGTTCATTTGTCAGCGTTTTTTTTTTTTTTTCTTTTTTCTTTTTTTCCTTTCTATTTTTTAATACTAATGTTAAGAGCTGCTGTTTACGTGGCTATTGATTTACACAGATTTTTATGATCATAAATACACTTTTTTATATTCAGTACAAAATAAAATATATATTTTGCTTGTACATTATAATCATAAAATGCCAGTTGCCAGGGCTGCATTGGCTCATGTGTTCAACCAATCACCGTACATTCATGTCACTCAGGGTTCCTATTGTGCTCAAAAAGTACCTACTCTGAAGTAGGAATTAAAAAAAAGTCCCTCGAAACAGTACTCCTAAGAACTCTCATCATACTCAGTTCCTGCAGTGCGGACACAAAAAAGGAGTACTGCCTCCAACGGTTATAAGAATTATGAAAAAGTTACTCTGGTTCATAAACACCTATTTATGGTAGCATATGCAAAAACGGCATAATTGTGAAATGTTTAAACATATCACAGAGGCAGAAAAGAGTGAGGAAGGAATGAGAGCTGGCTTTGTCTAGCTTCAGTCATGAGTTGCAAAGGGATACCATATAGTGTTAATTAAGGACGGTGGTATTTATCTGCATCATGAGTTGCTACTTGAACTTGTTGGAAGATCTCAGCATGCGCACACATGCACATGGTATACATCCTGGTATACGTTACCAGGATAATCCTGGTAATTAGGAGTGGTGAATTAGAGCAAATTAATATTGTTCTCCTTTTCAGAAAATGCATCCTCTTAAGAATTTAGACTATGCTCCTCCATGCTAATAAATCAGTGTAATCAACACTACAAACAATAATTATGTTTAGATGTTGACCTGTGCCATGAGGAGATGATAAAAAATATAGCAGTGAACAGAGGGGTGCCTGATCTAAAAATTAGTGTGTGCCACATGATGACTCTCCAGGATCCATCTAACCTTACAACTGAAAGGTAACGGATCTACCATTAGGCTTCGCAGTTCACAGTTGATCCTTAAACTAGTTAGTATTTTAACATTAGTAACTGAACTATAATTCTTATCTTTAGTTTGGGTCAAAATAACATTTTTATTTTTATAAATCTGTTTCCATGCATTTTATTTATACTGCAACAGCTGAAATGAAATTATACACTGTATAAATGAACAAATTATTTCTAATTATTTAATATTAAAAGAATGAACAGTATAACTTTTGCTAGGCATTGAATCAAACTTTCCTTAACTCTCTATAGGTTACCCTTACAAGTTTCCTCACTCAACGAGTCTCACATTGCTCTGGTCAATAGTACATGGAAATATGGTAAGGGTGAATTTAGTGAACGGTTCATCAGAAGCATGATCATGAATTTCCCTTCGTGTTGTGTGCTGGATTCAGAGGGTCAGCCGGTGTCCTGGATATTGACCTATGCTACCTGTGCGATGGGAATGCTGTACACACTGCCAGAGCACAGACGGAAAGGCTATGCCAAAGCACTGGTCACCATATTGGCAAAGAAACTGCATTCAGAGGGCTACCCAGTCTACTGCTTCATCGAGGAGGAGAATCAAGTGTCCTACAGGCTCTTTACCAGTTTAGGTTTCACTGTGGATCCGTCTTACAGGTCTGGTTGGCTTAAATGTAATGAGGCTTGTAATACATCATAATGATTTTGGGAAACAAAACATTCCTGTCTTTGTTGCAAGAATGCAATTTGTTATTGAAATTCCTGTCAGACTTGTTGCAAGTTGTTTTATAATATGAAATGACATGACGAGCACAAAAAAATAACGTCTTGGAGGGTTTTTTCACGCCTTATATATTTTTGAGTTTTTGTATCCACTCATCCTTTCTGTGAATTGATAATTAAAAAATAAAACCCAAACCATATTTTAATGTGGTGTATTTAAGTGATGTCAACTACTGTCTTTGGGTCTAATTTATCAAGCTGTACAAACAGGTTTATTCATAAATCATTCATATGTGCATTTACACAAGAAATTTGGTATTCATGAAAATCTCAAAGTCAGAAAAAACATTTAGAAAAAAGTGTATCTTATATCGTGATGTAAACCTCAACTGACTGACTTTGAAATGATATAGTTTACAAAGGATTTATTGCATTTTAATATGCTGATTATGCTGTCAAGCTTGAATCATATATATTCACTCACTGTCCACTTTAATAGGAACACATACAACTGATTATCTAATCAGCAAATCCTGTGGCAGCAGAACAATAAATACAATCATGCAGATATAGATCAAGAGCTTCAGTTAATGTTCACATCAAACATCAGAATGGGAAATTGTGTGATCTCTGTGACTAACCATGCTGACCTTGGAAATTAAAACACAAGAATAGTGGTGTTCAGAATCAACCAATCACATTCAAATAATTTAAATAATAAATACTAATCAGTATACACCTGCCATTAGTTAATGTGACTTACTAACCACAAACAAAGTACAGCTGTTGCTATATGAATTTTCTGACATCTACTTGGTAACATGCAATTGGTAAAGCAATGGGCCATGAAGAGCTTACAAAGCAGGTACGGGATCTCACTGTTGAAAAATATAAATCAGGATAGGGTTAGAAAACAGGCATTGGATATACCATGGAAACCTGTAAAGACAATAATCAACAACTGGAGAGAATATGGTTATACATTGACAATACTAAAAGGAGGATGTCCTTCTCAAATTGATGAAAAGACCAAGCTGCCAAGAGGCATCCAGCAACATAAAAAAAAAATTGCAGCAATTCCTGGCTAGTACTGGTTGTTCCTGCATATTTTTTTCAGGTATATGGATATGTTTTTAGAATTAATAGTGTGGAAGCTGACCCCATAGATGTTCTGTTGGACCACTGGCCAGATTTCAGTGTGCTACTCATCAGACTGAAATGGCAGCAGGTATTACAGAAGATGACTTCATTGTGGAACTTTCTAGATTAATTTGTACTATGCTTTGATGAAATAACCGATGAGGAGCTGACCGAAACTTTTAGTTGGTTTATTGACCTTATGCAATAACATGTCAAATATGCAGAAATCATACCTTTTTAAAGTCATAAGCATTTTTCAAGGATGAAACAACTCTCAGGAACATACTGATTGGAGCATTAAAACATCTGTTCAGGTATTGACGTGACTCATGAAGAGATGTTAAAGTTTGTAGCACTGAGCAGAGGGGTACCAATGAGCAAAGATCATTTGAACAATGTTCAATCATGTGCCATGTGATGAAACTGCACAATCCACCTAATCTTACAACTGATAGGTAACAGATTTACCATTAGCATGTTTAGTAAAAGGATAATATTCAAACCACTCATGGCATATTTTTACCTGAATATCCTCTCATGGTATAGGCAAGCTGTTGATTCTAGGATATTTAAATGGAAAAGGTTCATCGCATCTTTTTAAATTAATGACTATTAAATCCTTTTTGTGTTTGGTGAAAATTTTTTAATTTTAGTTTGTACTTATTCTTTTCATACATTCTCTTTATATAGACAATAACTGAATATGTACAATATATACTGAATACATTTTAAAATATTTTTTACTGTTTTTCTATTTTAAAAAAAAATGGAACCCAGTAAACAGTACAAATGTTACCAAATATCAGGGAATAACTCTTAACCTCTCACAGGTTACCTGTATGATTATCATTACTTAATGAGTCACACATTGCTCTGGTCAGCAGCACATGGAAATTTAGCATTGGTGAATTCAGTGAATGGTTTATCAGGAACAAGATCATGAATTTCCCTTTGTGTTGTGTTCTGGACTCAAAGGGTTAGCCAGTGTCATGGATTTTGACCTATGCTTCATGTGTGATGGGAATGCTGTACACACTGCCACAGCACAAATGCAGTACAAAGTGGTTGCTATGACAACTCGCAGGCATATGCGCTAATAGTGTATGCTTGGACAGTTAGTGTTGAGGGGTACACATGTTGTTTTACCATACACATTAAAAGTCAGGGGCTTAGCACTGGCCCATGAGGGACATTTGGGAATTGTGGGCACTTCAGGAGTAAGTTGTGGTGGCCAGGATTGTATAGGGCTACTGAGAAACATGTACAAATCACGTCATGGTTGCTAGATAGTGGCGTGACCCAATGTTCCTCAACCACTATGACCTACAGCACTAGCAGATGGGCCATGGCAAGATGTTGCCAGTTACTTGTTAAGCCCACTACCAGCAGGACATTTTATATTTGTACTTATAGACTATTACAGCCGATATTACAAATATGAGATTCTGCAGTCAGCTACTGCCGACAAAGGTGATTGACAGTCTGGAAAACATTCTCAGTTGCCATGGTCTGCCTATCACCATTAGATCTGATTGTGGCCTGCAGTGCATGTCCTCCCAGTTCCAGACATTATTTCAGGACGATGGAATACTACATGTGAAAAAGACACTGAAGTGGGATACAAGCCAAAAATGGAGTAGAGAGACAAAATACTTCACTGATGAAAAGGATACACTTTGCACAGTCTGAAGGACTAGACTGGAAGAATGGACTCCAGCAGTAAGTCACAATCTGGCGGTCTATCAATCACTCTAACACAGCAAAGAGCCGTGCGGAGCTGCTCTTCAACAGGAAAATCAGAGGAAAGCTCCCAGACATAACGACACCGCAAAGAGATCTGGAGACAAGAGGCACAGATGCTGAACGAAAAGGGACAAAAAATACTCAGATGTGACAGTCAGAGATCAGGTTCTACAGAAACAAGACAAGATAGACAGGTTTTCCTTTACACAATTCAATCAGTAAGGACAATAACAATGTGGTTATCCAAGTGGATCACCATTTGGAGCTGTATACTCAAAGAACACTACATTCATCAAGAAGTACTTTGCTGAGGACCATGCACCACAATCAACCAACAATGAGAATCAAAACAAACACACTACACAGTCCAGCACAAGAGACTCACACTGAGGAGATTATACCCAAGCCTCTCACATCCAAGTATGAGAAACCCCACAGGCAGATTAATCTTCCACAGAGACTAACAGACTATCATTAAGTAAACCAACACTAAAAGGAAACAGACTTCCAGGTCTAAGGAGGGACAGCTAAAATGTTGAACTGTTTATTCTAAAATAAGATGAGGTGTGTTGAGAAATCTATCAAAGGGGGGAAAAAGAAATGTTTAAGAGCGATGTCCAGATATGGGAATATTTTGGTAAAAGTTTTTAAGGTTTTGTATAAAACAGAATTTTGGAGTTTAATCCCAAATAAGGGGGGAATGCCATTTACTGATGATGGTAATTAACAGGGGACAGTGCTGTGCATGACAGTGGTGAGGGCATGGGTGTATAGACAGAAGGATTCAATAAAATTGGTCGTTGACATTTCTATTCCTAAGTAGATGATTTAATTCATGTAATATTTAGTTAATATCCAACAAAGTGTAAAAAAATGTGGGCAGGACTTGTAGCCTGGCATTTCCAACATGTAAAAGTGCTCATGTGTGGGCTAAAATAACATCGTGCTCAGTCATTGTCGAAGCTCACAGGTGGCAATTGAGAGGAGTGAGTGGGCTTCATTTGAATTTGTTTCGTCTGTGACTGGATTTGGTGCAGCACTTTAAAAAAAAAAAAGCTATGAAGGTGCTGAGCAAAGAGGAGCTGAAGAAAGCTGAGGAAGCGCTCAGACAGTACATTCCCCAGTCACAACAGGTCTGTAAACCACAGTTAATCTGCTAAAAATGACTGTGGTTAGGGTTATTGTTTTTCACTCATTAAGGAGGGAATGAAATGCATTCATGATAACATGATATGATAACATGATATTATATTGTTACTTTAACCCTTAGTACTGTACCCCATAGTGGCTGTACCCTATTTTAAAGAAAGGTCTGCTATAGTAAAACTCTCATTCGTGAAACAATATTGCATTTGTGGATACCTGAACATCGCACCTTTATTCTGAAAAAAGAAAACAGGGTGTGTTGCCATTGGTATTTTTGAAGTGTTTCATGTCACGCTGACTGACCAGCTTCCAGGCTAATTCAAACTCCTGGGTCGAACCTGTGGCGTATGATGAAGCATTTATACTTGTAAGTAAGTTGCGTTCCTCTAGGAGGTTCTGCCGCATGAAACATGAAGTAATCAGGTCCTGATTACTAAGTACCTGTTCGAAAGTCAAGTCAAGTATCACAAAATTAAGGTAAAGTTACTTGATTACTTCTGGATTACCTCTATACAAATATGTAGATGATGACAGCATTTTCACAGAGTTAGCTCTGTACTGTGATGTTCCCCTTTTCTGCTTGAAAGACAAAATAATACCAACATTTCCACCCAGTGAGCACGTTTTTTTTCTCTAGAGGCCATGAGAATGGATCAATTCTAAGATTGCTACGGTTTCACTCGAGACCAGAATGGTGTTGTAAGACTCACATTGTTTTTTATTTTAAAATGTATTTTAGGGCTGCAGCTACTGATTACTTTGTTAATTGGTTAATCTGTTGATTATTTTTTGATTAATTGATTAGGTTTTATTTTAATTTTTTTAAATTAAATACAAAAGTTGTATTTGTATGCATTTTTAGCATTTTAAGCAACAGTACTCCGTAACTTTTTCTTCAATAATGACATTATTCACATAATCTGACGCAGAATGAGAATATTATCAAGTATTCATGTCAACCAAATGGCACACCCAGACTAACGCAAGGTGACGGTATTATACACATCATTTGCTACTTATCACTTTTTTTATTGACTTACCAGATTTTTTGCAATTGTGTGTATTTCAAGCTGTGATTTGTTAAAATTTATAATACACATTCAAATGAAAGATAAAATAGATATACATTGCCTGTGTCTCTTATTGAAACTCTAGGGTTAGGGTTGGCAATTAATTTTGGCAATAAATTCGGCAATAATAAATTGGCAATAAATTCGGCAATTAATTTTGCTTGCCGAATCACAAGGCGAATCAGTTTCAATGTGTGGAATTCGACTTCAAAGTTTTGCAGTTGACTTTTAGTTAACAATGCCCGAGATTAGTGAGTTGACTCTTTTTGGGATCAACTTCGAAGTGAACCAAAAGCAGGATGGAGACTTTTGCATTTATTCATTTCTCCTCTTTAGGTTCAAAGTTCAAGTGTAACCTCTGTTTGTTCAGAGTCAGTACAAAATCCAATTTCAAGAGACAGTGATTTCTTTGCCCATCCAATACAAAGTAATTGGATACTAGAATACTAATTCCAGTATTCTGAAGCCTTTCAGAAGTGTTTTTGTGTGAATGACTGTGATAATTATGTTGAGTGTATCCTGACACATCAGGAGAGAAGTGGTGTGATCCCTCATAATGCTAATGAGGACTAATCAAGTGCTCTCAACCTGGAAGCAACAAATAGTCATGATATAGTGCAATATATGTTGGTGTAGTACATATCCATAAAAGAAAACTAAACACCTGTTAGAACAGGTCAGGATTTTGAGCCTTTACCCTAACTAACACTAAACCTCATGTTTCAGTTTTAATAGAACATTTAAATGGTTAATTTATACCATAACAGAATGTGAGGGTTAATGAACCATTTCTGTTTTGCAGACGTCAGTGACAATACTGGAGTTACGATATGATTTATAAGTTCAAGTATATTAAAGGTCCACACTGTAGGATTTTGAGGGTATCCTTTAGAAGAAATGGAGTATATATTTCATAATATACTAAGGGAATTCATAAGTATGTTTTCATTAGTGTATGTATAATTACTTGTAACTATGAATCATTGTGTTTTTATAAGCTTACAACAAGCTCCTTAAATAGGGTCCACCTCTACAGAGCTACTGTGTGGCTCTGCTACAATAGCACAGAATGGACGAACCGCTAGATCGTGCCTTCCATGTTTTGCATTTTTACATGTGGCAGTGTGAATCTGGAAGGAGGCCCTGAAAGGACCTCAAAGAAAAAGAGCAACAAAGAAAAAGAAAGGAAGACAAGGAAGAGGAAAGAAAAGGAATCAGTATTTGCTGGTGCTGGCTAACACATTTGAGAACCCAGATTTTGATAAATGGAGGATAATACTGTTTATTTAAAATGAAAAAAGCAAGGGAGTGTGAATGTAAGTACTTGGAAGTACTCTATGGGCATCTGCTGCCCACCATATGTTCTAATATGTGCATGGCAAGGGAGGGGTAAGGAAGGGGCATTCAAGTGGTTGAATCCTACATAGTGGATCTTTAAATACATATTTAGATTTTTCATAGATATTTTGTAGTGAATATGTTGTAAGAGGAG
The DNA here is from genome assembly GCA_030068355.1 of Notoglanidium maculatum. Classification (NCBI taxonomy): domain Eukaryota; kingdom Metazoa; phylum Chordata; class Actinopteri; order Siluriformes; family Auchenoglanididae; genus Notoglanidium; species Notoglanidium maculatum. The sequence goes on from JAQQZX010000039.1 coordinate 24,325,971, forward strand.
TGGTTTATGTGTCCAGGTATATGGATATGTTTTTATGATTAATCGAGTAGAAGCTGACCTCACAGATGTTCTGGTGGACCAGTGGCCTGATTTTAATGTGGTACTCATCAGACCGAAATGGCAGGTGGTATTGCATTACATAACTTTAGTATAATGTATCAACAAAAATTAGATACTGTTAAGTTTTTCATATTGACCTGTTTCTCTCACATACAGAAAGCAGACCTTTTGAAAGACATCACCATTTTTACCAAGGATGAAACCTTTCTCAGGAGCATAACGCTCAGGACGGACATTTTTGACTGGAAGCAGTACTTCTGGCTAAGTATTAATTTGACTTCTTGTTTTATCGCATTATAAAGGTTTCCAAACATATTGGGCACCCAAAATATGGGTTTTGTATGAAAGTGTGGGTCTCTGATCCTGAAACAATCATGAGGGGTATGTAACACATGGGTCATGTATGTAACTGAGGCTACAGGTGTATGTAACTGAGGCTCTTAACCTGTAGCTGCTTGATTTTATGTATTGTGCTGCCACCACGTGATTGGATGATTGGATAAATGCATGAATGAGCAGGTGTACAGCTGGCCCTAAGAAAGTGGCCAGTGAGTGTACATTTTATGATATATATTATGAAATATATGATATGATATGAGAGTTGACTAAAAGACAGTTTAGGACTGTGATTAGAAAGTGGTTGATTTCAGTTTGGCATGGTTCATAAAGACTGATGCAAGTGAAACACCATGAACTGGATTGAATTAAATTTATTCCAGTCCGGGTGTGTTTGAGAGGTCAGTCCTGATGATTTGCTAAGCCATCAACACTACATGGTGCAGATTCTTCCCCTGGGTGACTGTAACACACAGTAATGTAGTGAGACAGAATGATCTCAATACACATGTTACTAAAGAACAGCAATGCCGTTTGTGAATTACTGTTCACAACTGCACTGGCAAAAGCAAATTCTGTTCATCTTGAAAACACCTGTGATGCAAAGGAGAGTTTATATTAAAATACCATGGAAAGGCGAACCTTAAGAAACATTTGCAGTCAGGGGCAATGGGTTGGACAGGTGCATGGACATGACTTCAATATTCAATGCAGTAACATCCTGTAACTGCATGACTTGAATTACATCCATCACTGAATCACATAAATCAAAAAGGCAACAACACCCTGCAAAATCTGGGGGCTACAAGTGGAATTATAGTTTGTTTTCCTTGTGATGTCATTGTCATAATCAGGACTCGCTAAAATTTGTATGACCAAAACCTGCACCCTCCTATTCTTCTTGGGGGGGCTTCTTGGGGGATATGCCTAAAGTGTGACCTCAGCAGACATCATATAGAAAGGATTGCACCAACCACACTTGGCTATGAGTTTAAACCAAATTGCTCCATATCCTGGCCAACTTGTACCATTAAGTTGCACGGATGGTGCTATTTATCTGTATTGTGAGTTGCTACATGAACTTGTTGGAAGATTTCAGCAGGCACACATGCAAGGGGTACATTGGCACTGGTAATAAGAAGTGGTGAATTAGCAAATATTTTTTCTTCTTCCAAAAAATACTTCCTCTTGAAAATTTCTACTGTGCTTCTAATAAATCGTTCTAATCAAAACTGCAAACAAAAAAAATCTGTTTAGGTATTGACCTGTGCCATGAGGAGATGATGAAAAGTATAGCAGTGAACAGAGGGGTGTCTGATATAAAAAGTTGTGTGTACCACCTGATGACACTCCAAGATCCGTCTAACCTCACAACTGAAAGGTAACAGATCTACCATTAGGCTTCTCAGTTTACAGTTAATCCTTAAACGAGTCAGTATTTTAACCTGCAAGTATTTTAACTTTAATAACTGAACAATAATTCTTATCTTTAGTTTTTATTTTTATAAATCTATTTCCAGACATATTATTTATACTGCACCGGCTGATATAAATAAACAAATTATTTTCTTTTTTTATTTTAATTCTTTAATATTAAAGGACATTGAAATGAACAGTATAACTTTGCTAGGCATTGAATCAAACTTTCCTGAACTCTCTATAGGTTACCCTTACAAGTGTCCTCACTCAACGAGTCTCACATTGCTCTGGTCAATAGTACATGGAAATATGGTAAGAGTCAATTTAGTGAACGGTTCATCAGGAACATGATCATGAATTTCCCTTTGTGTTGTGTGCTGGACTCGGAGGGTCAGCCGGTGTCCTGGATATTGACCTATGCTAACTGTGAGATGGGAATGCTGTACACACTGCCAGAGCACAGACGAAAAGGCTATGCCAAAGCACTGGTCACCATATTGGCAAAGAAACTGCATTCAGAGGGCTACCCAGTCTACTGCTTCATCGAGGAGGAGAATCAAGTGTCCTACAGGCTCTTTACCAGTTTAGGTTTCACTGTGGATCCGTCGTTCAAGGCTGCTTGGCTTGAATGTAATGAGGTACCATAATGATTTTGGGACACAAAACATTCCTGTCTTTGTTGCGAGAATACAATTTGTTATTGAAAATCCTGTCTGACTCGCTGCAAGTTGTTTTATAATATGAAATGACATGACGAGCACAAAAAACTAACGTTTTGGAGGGTTTTTTCACGCCTTATATATTTTTGAGTTTTTGTATCCCCTCAGCCTTTGTCTGTGAATTGATAATTCAAAAAAGTAAAAAAAAACAAACAAACCATATTTACCATATTTTAATGTGGTGTTTTTAAGAGATGTCAACTACACTCTTTGGGTCTAATTTATCAATCTGTACAAACAGATTTATTCATAAATCATTTTGTTAACCACCAATTAAAAAAGTTCATTTATTGATATGTTTTATTCAGATTATTTGTTGAATGATCTGATATCAAATTAATACCACACTTATTGTACCAAGCATAGATGAGAGCTTGAGCTGTGCTGGTTGTCCTTGAAGGCGTGTGGCATTATGTGCCATTGCAGGCAGATATTCCTTGCTAATACCAAAAAATCGCCTGTATTGCCTTAAGCAGCATATGTAATGTGATCATTAAAAATGTTTTAAATAAAAACAACTGTGCATAGTTTAAATAGTCTTTGTGTTTGCAAGTCAGTTAACTGTTTATGGATTGTGTTGATGTACAGCAATATTGAAGTCATGCCATAAATTCTCAGTTTGATTGAGGTTTGGCCTTTGACTAGGCCATTCCAAGACATAAATGTTTCCCTTTAAAGTAAAATAAAGTGTAGCTTTAGCAGTATGTTTAGGGTCATTGTTCCGTTATAAGGCGAAGGCTAAAATCTCTGGCAGACTGAAAAATTTTCTTCAAGCATTGCCCTGTATTTAGTGCCATCCATATTTCCGTCAGTCCAATCCTGTTTCCATTCCCTGCCGATGTTAAGCATCCCCACAGCATAATGCTGCTTCACTGTGGGAACAGTGCTCTCAGAGTGATGGGAAGTGTTGGGTTTGCACTGCGCTTAGTTTTTCCCATGATGGCGAAAAAGGTCAATTTCTTTATCATCTGACCAGAGAACCTTCTTCCATGTGTTTGGGGAGTCTGCTACATGCTGTAGCAATGTAGCATGTGTCTGTTGTGACTGGGAAAAATAATGTCTGAACACTCTCTGCTTTCTTCAGATAGTCCTTGCTCAACACTTTCATACTTTTTATGCATTTTAATGTGGCAAATCTAAAATAGCCAAAGACAATAAACAGAATAAATATCAGTAATAATCAAAAACTACCCCAAAACCTTTATAAACAGTCATTTCATTCCTTCCCTTTTGTATAACAAACATTATACCATTTACACTGGGGTAATGCGCAACTAAACAAACACATTAGAGCAGTGAAAGTAAAAGAGGAGGGTAATGTTTTCACTATCAATAGAAGCACATTTTTATTAAACATGGTGAATATACAAAAAGATTCTGCTCAGCGGAGAAATTCTGCAGCATGCTTGAGGGACACAGTACTGTTGTGCTTACGAAACTCAATGTCAAGGTTGATAGTGGAATACACGCTAAGAAATAAACCACACATTCTATGACTATCAATATTTCAATATTTTTCATTATTTGACAATAACACTGATCTGCAATGATACAATAAGACACAGTTTAGTGTCCCTTGATGGATACATGACTTTAAACAGAATCTGGGGAATAGGCTCAAATGACTATTTAGGAGGAGGACTGTTTTAAAAGTATCTGCTCACTCCCATTTACATATGAGTTTAAAAAAATATACATAATAGTTATCTTTTTTCTGATAATAATAGATTTATAATCAGTTATAATTGCTGATAATCTATTTATAGCTGATGCCTTAATTAATTTCAATTATTGCCTTTTAAATTGATGCATCAATCTAAATTGTCTGTTATGTGAAATGTTTGCTTGAATTGCAATTAGAAGTGTGTTAAGGGTGTTGAACCTGTATTTTAACACTCCTTTATATCTCTGTGCAGCCATTCGTACTTCTCTGATGCCCAAAGCTATAGACAGCTTATAGGGAAGCCTATAGCAAATGTTTATTGATGCAAATGATATTGCCAGGGAGAGAAATGTACTTCCTGAAGGCAAGGAAATGGCATTTAAAGATAATGCATTGATAAACATATATTGAGATGATATTTAGGATTAGCTTAGTAACTTGCTTATTTTAACTTCTGACTAAGAGTCGTGGGCCGCACATCTAATGAAAATATGCCGTAGACCTAGAAATGGCTTAAACCAAAACACACAGGTTTTGCTTACACATAATAGTAATAAAATAGCAAACTCATTAACTGAAGAATTTGGACCTATAGGATACAGAGTTGTGTATGGTTTGTTTAAACAACTTGTAAAAAAACACTAAGATATTTTTGATATGATTTCGATTTCCAAACTGACAGAAAATACTGAATACACAAGGTCTGACCATTCTATTAAAGGCTTATAAAATAGATGTATAAAAATCTTGTTTTACATTAATATTCACAACAATGTTGAAAATCCACGTAATGTCACATAAACAGAACGTCTTTGACATGAAATCTCAGTTTGAATCTAAACCTTACCTCTTCCAGCCATGTGTTCACATTTATTTGCATTCTGAAAGCATTTATTCTTTTCCATCTTGTCTTCTTTTGTGCTTTCATCATGTGACTATAATTTGTTATTTTACAAAGTAGGAATACACATTTATGTCTAATATAGGACTTTGACAAAGTTACACAGCTCAGAGGGGATATGGAAGTAGCTGCAAGAAAAGTGTTTTTCCTCATCTGTGACGCACCGGGAAAAGGAAGTGGTTGAGACTGGTTTGTTCTCACTGAATTTCCTGGACTGGTTTGCTTTACAACACTAAAAGAATAGGAAAACACAGAACAAAGAACTACAAGCAGCAAAAATAGGCTCCAAGATGAAGCCAATCCCAGCTGACTTTGGATAAGAAACAAGGTACACCCTGAGCAGTTTGCCAGTCTGTCACAGGGAACTTGCTAATTTAAACAGCCAGTTTGTTTTAGTTATTGTATTAGCATAGTTGTTAAATACATTTTCTTTCATTGCTTCCGTCATTGTTCCAGATGCCAGCTAATTTTATTAGATAGCACCAAAAGACCTGCAAGTAAGGCATATCTGAATAGGTTAAATTGGAATGGCATAGATAAGACTTCGGCTTGGATAATTAGCTGCTACCAACAAAATTGACCAATCTAGTTTCACTGATAGAACATTAGATATTTGAGTAATTATTTATTGACTTGGATAAGCGCATACAGAGCTTTATATGGTGCATTATTTGATGTGGAGGACATCATGTGTTGCACTGATGACTATTTAAACAAAATTGTATGATGTAACAGTTTGAATTTTTGAACATAAATACAGCACACATTTTTGGTACATTAAATCAGTACAGCTTTCACAAATCCAATTTTTATCCTATTACATTTTAAAGCATATAAAACGTACATATATATATGAGGGTTATTGCTTAAGCTTGTGACAATCAAAACATTTTCATAGTAATTTGCTTACAAGAAGATACTGGATGCAAACTAATAACTTGACGGATTAAGTATGCTCATGCAAGTTAAAATATTTTAAAAAAACAAAAGTTATTGCAGTTGCTGAGGAGGCCAAACAATTGTGGGCTGTGTGATTTGATTTCTACGGGCAGGTATTCTCCACAACTTTGATGGTGTTTGTCCAAGGCTGACTCCACACCTTCAATCGACACACACGGCGCTTTAAGGAAGACGCAAAAACACCAAAGTTAGCTTGCATAAACGAACAAATAGCATCAATATAAAGAATGATCAACTTGAGGAAAGGAGAGGGTGTATGCATTGTGTGTGGGTGAATTATAAATATAATACTAACTTACCTGTGCAGTAGCTGGGTTTGAATCGGCAGCACAGACCTTCTCAACACCGCCTTTTCTGCAAGATGTCCTGACCATCTCAACGGTGAAAACATAGTTCACACCAGCAACAACCTACAGCATGTGATGAGATGAAATCGGTCATGTGTTGGGGGGGGGGACCACACATTTAGGATTACTCATGCAGGAGAAGTCTTTATGTGCGTCATGTCTTAAAGCTGTGTGGCCTACTTAAGCGTTAAAGCGTTTCTAGCCATTACACTGAAGCACAAATTGTGACTTTGGTGGACCTACCATCCATCCAACAAAGTAGTATACAGTTTAGTTATAGACTAAATTATAAGATACACCTCATGAGCCTACTATTCATTATAGCCCAGTTTGTTGTAAAGGCTAAAGGACAGGGGTACATTTGTGACATTTTTCTAATTTTTAATTTTTTTTTTTTTTACTTCTATGTGGGGTCAATGTGGCCAATCTTTCACATGGCTAACACAGAGAGACAGACAGCCATTCACACCACATTCGCACCTATGGGCAATTTAGAGTAATCCTTTCAGAATATGTACTACTTCCAGTCTTTAGACTGTTGGAGGAAACCGGAACACCCGGAGGAAACCCATGCACAAGACTTGGTACAGAAATGAATTCTGTTCATCTCTCTCTCTCTCGCTCTTATTTCATTCCATGGTGTAGGGCATGTATACTGGAATATTATATTCTGCTGCTAACTAGTATTAACTGTCAAAACATATATACACAAGATCTGGAGTACAGACAGACAGATATAAACCATAAAATGATTCAAACCAGACAATCCACATTAGCAGGCCGTTTGGTAGACTTGTATCCTACCTGTGTCTGTGCCTTGATCACTCTTGAAACCTGACTGATGAACGCATCGTTGCTCGCTTTGTTATGCTGAGCGACTGCGAACCGCAGCGCATTCTGGACATCTTCCCTGTTCAAGTCCACATCCGACAGGCCTCCGGGAAGACCACAAGCTACAGCCAGAAAGGCTGCCAAAAGTGGAGCTACAACCTTCAGAAACATGTTTTTTCCCCTCTTCCTTTAGATCTTAGCTCTGCAAAACAGCCACTGCGCTGCACAACACAACACAGAGGAAACAAAAGCAAGTAAACACCGTTATATAAACAAGGAGGAGGTTGCGTCATCCAATCACGTGACAAGGAACGAAATGGCGTCAGATTTCCTCACTCTGGCTGAGAGGTAAAACCTACAACAAAACAAAAACAAAAAACTCCTCTTTGCATTCAAACAAGAACATAACGATTACAATTACATTATACGTGACCTGGATTCAAGTAGTAAAGAATACAGCGTAGACAAACATAAATAGCAGTTTAACAGATAAATACTAAGTGGCTTACACTTAGAATAATATATAAATTTTTACCCAGGAAATAAAACAAACAATTTGGCGGTTGACGTTTCTCACTCACTAGGCCTATGTCATGTTTATATATGCTGAACAAAGAGATGTAGAGTTTTAGGAACAAGCATTTAGCAATGTATGTATTATCAGATACAATTCAATGACGTATATGGTCACGTGTCACAACTGCGTGTAGGCTTTAAAGGTAGCTCTAATACTTCAAATAGTTATCCCCATGCATGTATCATAACATATTTAGACACACTTAAAATTTGGGCATATGTAAGGTATGGTAAAATTAGCCGCTAAGAAGCATCACCATATAGGAACACATGTATGTATCCTTGGTTTGTTAAAATGGGACGAAAGTGCAGGCACTAGGTTTTAACAGGCAAAAAATTAATAATGGCTACCAAGCATAACTTAGAAGACAATAGAAGTAATAACTGCTTCTAATGGTAAATGCACTAGATGCTTAGGTATGCTAGGGAACATTTTGGTGGAGGTCAGATAGAAGCGAGGTCAAGGAATGTGCACATGTTATCAATTTATCAACTTGTTGTTAAACTTAATGGTTTTCTGTATAAAAACATCTGAGTCGGGGCAGTGTTTCAGGAATGCTCTGCAGACCGCCTCGGCTTTCATTGTTTCAATAAAAGCCTAATTTTTCTGCACTCCTTGGGTACGTGAGCTGTTTATTTAAGAGTTTCCACGACAGAGACAAATGCAAGACTTTTGATTTTGCTTGCAGTTTGATTGTTAAAAAAACTGAATTTTTTTCTGTGTATATATCAGATCCGTACTATTCACTTACTGCCATCACCTCACATTTTAGCATGACAGTGCATGACCACATGTCTCAGAGATCTGTACACACTTCCCAACAGATCACAATGCCCCAGTTCTTCCATCGCCTGCATACTCACCAATAAAGCATCTCTGGAATGCTCTGTAACAGCACTTACCACTAAATGTTCAAGCTGCAGCCAATAACTAACCCCATTGCACAGCTGCAGTAGAAAGAAGAAGAAAACAACATTCCACAAGCCACAACTGAATAGGCTCTGTATGAAGATATCCCCCTTGTTAACTCAGGGTCCTTACAAATCACCTCCTATACCCATCTCACTCCTTTATTTAAAGTAAACTATGACTTTACAGTAAAGTAAAAGTTTTAACGTAAAGTCATAGTATTATGGTTACCATACAATATGATAGTATAAAGGTAGTATGACTTGGAAGTAGTTCTGCTCCGAAACATTTTTTGCATCAAAGATGAACTGTGTCAGTGTTTTGGCAGTCCATGTTGATATGTGAGTCAAATGAAGTGTAACCGGGCCAGCACCGAGCCATTACTAATTTGGGATAAGGGCATGGATCATGCTGAATGAATTAAATTCATTCTCAAGCGATGAAGATGCATTGTGATGAGTGTTTGTATTCAATTCAATAAAATTTTATTTGTATAGTGCTTTTAACAATGGGAATTGCCATAAAGCAGCTTCACAGAGGGTATTTAAATTCTGGTTATAAACTTACTGTTAGAACAAAATCATATCGGCGACAATTTCGTTCTCTCAGGTTCGATCTGACTTCCGTGGGTGAAAGTTTCTCGCCTGTTTCGGATCCGGGGATAAAGCAGAGACACAGACACAGCATGTAGGTGTATGCTCAAATCCAAAGTTTATTGTGACA
>JAQQZX010000039.1:24336311-24356444 GCA_030068355.1 Notoglanidium maculatum
CTGATTGGACGAACGCACTGTCTGTCTTTATTGTAAACTCATGATTGTACGAACGCACTCACGTTTACGAAAAGACGGACAGTGCGTTCGTCCAATCAGCGACGACTTTTGGCGATACGTGTTTTGTGATTTGCTGCACTTCAGGGCCACCGTGGTTTGGATATGAAAAGGTGATCATTTTTGGCTGATGAAATTGTACATCTAAGAAAAAATTATTCGTGTATGAAGTATGATGTATTGCTAAACTTAGTTTTTAAAATGTCAGAAAACCTGGGGCTTTATCACTGTATTTCTCCACAACCAGGTTTTTTGTTTGTTTGTTTGTTTGTTTGTTTGTTTTTACTTTTCCACATTTTGTAAACTTTCTTGCCATTAATAAAATAAAATTCCCCAACACATGATACAATTGCTGACACCAATTAATATTTACACCGAATAATTGATGATGACAAATAATTTCAACATCAAGACTTAAAAGAACTAAATATTTTTCCAAACTCAAAGTAAACTAAAATAAAATAGTCAGTCAACAGACATAGCATTCTGAAATTATTTTTATTAATAACAATGAGTAACTTTAGTACAAAGTAACTACAAAGTGTCTTTGTAGGTGTCCCAGTCTACCTTATTCCCCTGCTTCTTAAAATGTTTCATAAAGACACCATTAAATGCACATAAAATCGGTCACTTTCTCATTTAACCATAGCTGTATGTTTCCTCTCTCTACATATTGAATAGAAAGAGTGTGTTTGCTCGAAAATGACACCAAGGTTCTGTGTAGTTTGTGTAGACTCAACAATATCATCATCAATGTTAGGTTAAAGAGAAGACTGCCCAGATAAGAGATGTATAGTATCAGAGAGTAGAGCTTCTGTTTTATGTGCGTTCAGTCCAAGCTAGTTAAACTCCAACCAAGACAGCATTTAGGGAATTTTTGGCTGTGAATATTTTCATTCAAACACCATAGCAGAGGGTTTAAGAGGTTTTCAAGTTTAGGCACAGAAGGCCAGTTATGGTAATGAAATGTGTATTGTGGGCCAAAAGTGGCCCAATACAACTAATTTATTATTTCAGTGGTGTCCTCTCTTTCTCACACATCTGCCTCTTTTTTTACGACTCAGTACACGGAATCGCTCATAAGGGACAACTTTCCATCCCTTCGCTGTGATCTCTGTGAACAGCACATGGTTATACAATCACCACATAATATTAACACTGAAATCAGATTATTTTCCAATCCTGTTCTCTTGTGTGGTTTAGTGATGATACCTAGCTTTGTGCATGTACATGTCTATTTAGGTTTGTACTTTTTTTCTGTGCTATTAACTGCTTGCTTCTTTGACAAATCAACAGGTAAATGACTTGTATTCTGTACTGTTAGATCTCTTGTCTGATGAGTTTGTCTAAAGTATTAAAAAAGTCTAAAGTATTGTCTAAAGTATTAAAAAAGTGTATGAATATCAACTCAAAAAATAAATTCACAATGCATATTTTGAGCAACCTTTTAATACCATCTTCAAATACAGCCTGATGAATAAGGCCTATTTTTAAATGCATCTCGTGAAAGATTCTGGGCTGCAGGATAGTATGTTATCTCTCTTAGCAGGTATTCTCAACTAGAGTCATGCTGTGCAACCAAGGCTGACTCCACACTGCAAGTTTGCATTCATGGGGCTTGAGGGAAGTAACAAAGAGGGAGAAGTGTTAGCATGTATAGAAAAACAATTATATATAGACAGTAGTAAATATATAAATGAATCAGAGAGATTGCATAACTAACCTGTGCAATGGCTGGGTCTGAACTGACCGTACACGTGTTTTCAGCTTCTCCTTTTTTGCAGGAGGTCTTGGCCATCTCTACAGTGAAGATGTACTTAAGACCAGAGACAACCTAAATGGAAAAAAATTATTAAATCATCACCAACTGTAAACATAGGGTGAACATGTAAAACTGCACTCAGACAGTTAGCTAAGCTCAGGCTTGATCCACAGACCCTGGATCTGTAAGGCAGCAAAATGCACGGTTGGCTGTACACTCCTGGGCAAAAAAAAAAAAATGAGGCAAACCCAATATTGCAAAACATTAAGCTTTTAATAGTCTCAACAAAGATATCTGGGATGAAAAAGAACAAGAACAAACAAAAAGAAAAGCACTCCTGAGACCTCGGCCTTCTTTAACTCGTCACTGGTCGTTGCTGAAACTGTTGAGGGAAAAAGCTGGAAACAGGAAACAGGAAGTTCACTTACATAGTCTTCTGGTACACAAAGAGAAAATCATGAAAAAATATCTTCTGTTTGAAGTCTTTAACATTGAGTGGAACAACATGGATTGTTCTTTCTGTAAAAAGCCATCTGCAAGTTTACCCACAAGACTTGAACATTTCAAGGAAATCAAGGGAAAAGCTCCCACACCGATGTACTTTATCTATTTGTTTCATTCTTGCTCATTTTCCTGACCAGTGATTTGCTGTTGAGATCATTAAAAGCTTCATGTTTTGCAATATTGGGTTTGCCTAATTTTCCCCCCTCCAGCAGTGTATTTGGATAATTTCAGGCTTAGATTTGGTCCAAACACCAAATGGCAAAAAAAATGTGAAGTTGGGTATTTTTGACCCACAATACACTTTCCATGGTGAAACCCGAGGTCCGGTACATGCAAACCTGAATTTAGCCTGAAATCGTTTGCTGTTTTGATTATCACACACAATATGCAGCACAGGTATAGCAGAGAGAATAAGCATGCATGTATGGAGATGCAGTGTGTTTTTTTTTATATGGACCAACTATCCCAATAAAGGAATACCTGACAGTTTTGACCTTTTGAGGACATTTGGCTGGTGTCCATATGGAAGACTTTTTTCCAAACAAAAGCTTCATTAAAGGAAAAAAAACCTAAACTAAAAGTTAGATTTAAGCCAGTTGTATGCATAGCATTAATTGGCTGCAATAATAATTACATAAATGGAAGCTTGTCTCTGAAAAGTCAAAAAATACCAGTAAAATATCTTACCTGCACCTGGGTCTTGATCACCTTAACAACTTGACTGGTGTATGTGCTGTCTCTGTCTGCATTATACTGAGCCACTGCGAAGCGCAGGGCATCCTGGGCTTCTGGGCTGTTTATGTCTGCATCCACCGGGGCTCCGACGAGCACAGCACTCTCCACGGCCGAGCAGATTGCCAAGAGTAGAGCTACAACCTTTACAAACATGATTACTAAGCTTAGAGTTTAACCCTGTGCTACGAAAGTGGAGTTCTCTTGGGAAACTGTGAATATTTATAGGATAATATTGATGCTAGTGGGAGGAGTGTGTGTGCTTGCATCAGGATTTTTGGCCAAAATGATTAATACGCTCTGTTTGGAAATGATCAGTCTTTTTCCTGTTCAAACAAAACATCTAAGCGATAAATTCTACACATAGGCCACATGATATATTACAAAATCCTCATATCACAAATCTCACCGGTGAAAAGCATACACCCAGTTCTTTAGCAAACATGGGTTTTTTTTCTAGCAAGCTTCTCCATATCCAGCCAGGGCCATAGGTACGAGCAGTACTGCAAATGGAGTCTTGTTATTATGAATGTATTTTTATTGAATTGTTTATAATCGATTGTTGCTTCCTCTTGTGACAAATGGACAAGAAAGTAAAGAGAAATGTAAAGCTGCTAGATTTAGATTAAATGAAAGTGTATTGGTTGTTTGCTTAATGATTTGTTACTAAAAACAAAGAAAAGTTGCAGGTTCTCTGGTTTCCTCTTGCCTCTCAGAATAACCCCAGTAGGTTGATTGCCCCTAGTGTCATGTGTGCGGGGTTTGGCGGGACACATGCGCAGGTGAGGAGATGGCTTTGTAAAACTCATAGAGTTTAATATATAAACACACACACACACACACACACACTGAGGCAGAGGTACAGAAGAGTCAGGCTGATGAATAATCCAATATCAAATAAACTAGGTCAGTCGATCGGCAAACAGAACATCAAAGATAGGCAAAACACAAAGGTCAAAACACGAGAGACAGAAACACGGGAAACCAAGGCTTGGCAATAGTGTGATGAAAGTAAAACTAATGCTTCGCCAATCCGAAGCGCAACCGAGAGTCCTTAAAAACACGGGCTGATTGTCCTAGGATCCACAGTGACCCTGATCAGCATAGATCAGTTATTAAAGATGTGCTGATTGATGATGAAACAGTGGCATTTCATGAATTTCTGGTCTTACGTTTTACTTGTCAGGGAGAGATGTAGTACACAATGCAGAAAGTATAAGAAATTTGCAGAGTATTAGCCCTTTATTTTAGTCTGTAGAAAATAACTTATAACAAGGCCATGTATTGTGCACTGTGACCTACATTCATCAGACCTTTAACACCTTGAGCAGCTTTTTTGTGATGCACACTGATGAAAAACTGACGTAAGAAGGATTTACATGTTTACTGAAACATTAAGTACTTTTCCCACCCCAATGTATTATTTGATTAGGTATTAACTATACACATTGGTTTATCAAGTGTGTTGAAACCTGCCCTTTAATGATTCACAGACTTATCTATCACATTAAGAAACATAAGAACAGAAATTGTTTGTTTTTTTAAATGATAAAAATTATTTAATGACACTTTGAAGTAGTATACTCTTTTTATGATCTCGCCATTTCATCATATGTGAAGTCTGTATCAAACAGCAACCATTACACTGATTGGCATTAAAGCAGTGTCAAGAAATATTATCAAAGGTGGCGCAGAACACCTCAAGAGTCTAGAGTGTATTGCATAATGTGGGTAGATATTTCCAATGGCAGACTTGTGTTTTTTAAATACTATTCAATCGAATAACAGACTACGATCAGCAATTGTGGACATAGAGCAAGAAATCTTGTTCCAAAATAGCTTTTTTCAAGAAAAACAGTATTAATGCTTCCAGTTAAGTAAATATAAAAAAGAAATGTATAACTGGTGGATCAGCATCTTCAGATCAGAAGATTGTAGTCAGTCAGAGCAAAACATTCCCTTCTGCTCATAGAGTCTGTGTGGATTCAGACCTTAATTCAGTACTTTGCAAAAGAAGCTTTGGAAGTACAGCTTAAAATATTCTTGCATAGTCTCTTGGATTTGGGCAGTTTATCCCACTTCTCCTGGCAGATCCTTTTAAGCTCGTTCAGATCGGCTTGAATTGGTCTGTAAACTGCCACCTCAAGGTCTCTCCACAGATGGCCTATTGGGTTCAAGTCTGGGTTTTGGCTGGGACACTCAAGGACATTCATAGACTTATCCTAAATAGACTCCCATAGACTCCACCCTTTGTCCTGACTGTATTCACTGGAGGATTGTTGTGCTGTAAGGTGAACCTTTACCATCTGGTTATGCCAGAGGTAGCCTTTGGAGTTTTGTCAAAACTTAAATTTTTGTCTCGTCTGACCAGAGAAACTTTTGCATCATGCTCTCTTTTAATTGCCGGCCGTATGCCATTTACTCAACAGTGTCTTCTGTCTAGCCACTCCGTAAAGGCCTGATTGACAGAGTATTTCTGAGATGGTTGGCCTTCTAGCAGGTTCTTCTATGTCTGTGGAGGACTTCTGACACTGTTATAATGGCCATTGGGTTCTTGGTCACGTCCTTGACATAGGCTCTTCTCGCCTGGTTACTGAGTTTGGCCAGACAGCCAGCTCTAGGGAAAGTCCAAGCGGTTCCAAACTTCTTCCAACTCACAATGCTGGAACCTACCAGGCTTCTGGGAACAATCTAACCTTTAGAAATGGTTTTGTACTCTTGCCTGATCTGTCTCGATGCAATATGATATTAAGGGTCTATGAAGAGTTCCTTAGGTTTCATGGCTTGGATTGTGGTCTGATCAATTTTAGAACAGGTTAATACTACACTTTCTCATGTTCTTCTCATAATGAATGAACTCTGCATACATTTGACTCTGCTCATTCATTTACACCAACAGGAATATGGAGTTAGGTCCAACATAGCTACACTGTGAATTGTGGAACCTTATACACACACACAGGTGTGCACCTGTCCAAATCATGTGCAATCAATGGCATTTACAACAGGTGAACTTTAGTCATGTTCTTTAGACATTTCAAAATAATCAAAGCACACAAGGTGCGCCTGCATTTAATTTGGAGAGTCTTTATCAAGGGGACTGAATACCTACAGTGGATATAAAATTATACACCCCCCTGCTATAATGGCAGGTTTTTGAGAAGTAAAAAAATGAAACAAATTTTCCTGTGAAATTTCACCGTGAAAAACACTCAAACATTTTAGAGAAAAATAGGAGTAATAAAAAGGTTATAATAACTTGGTTGTGTAAATGTACACACCCCTAAATTAATACTTTGTTGAAACAACTTTTGATTTTATTACACCAGTCAGTTTTTGTGGATAAGAGTCTTTCAGCATGGCACATCTTTACTTAGCAATATTCTCCAACTTTTTCTTCCAAAATCATTCTAGAGCTGTCAAATTGTGAGGGCTTTTCCTGTGCACTGCCTGCTTCAGGCCACCCCAAAGATTTTTAGTTGGATACAGGTCTGGGTACTAGATACAGGTCTCATTCAATAACATTACACTTCTTTTGTTTAAGACATTCCTTTGTTGATTTGGATGTGTGCTATGGGTCATTGTTGTGCTGAGAAGTGAAATTCCTTTTCATCTTCAGCTTACTAGCAGACACCTGCATATTTTGCATGAAAAATGAACAAAGCCCTAGTTCTGACAGAAGAAAAGCAGCCCTAAAGCATGATGCTGCCACCACTATGCTTCACTGTAGTGTTCTTTTGGTGATGTGCTTTTTTGTGCCAAACATACCTTTTGTAATTATGGAATTTTTTATAGCTTTTTGGAATTGTTCTCATCAGACCATAACACATTTAGCTACAAGTAGTTTAGGGTGATTTAGTTGGGCTTCGATGTTTTTTCTGAGAAAGGGCTTCTGTATAGCCGCCCTACCCCACAGTCCAGATATGTGAAGAATACAAGAGATCTTTGTCACATGCAGATAGTAATCATTACTTGTCAGCTTTTTTAGTGTTGCTGTAGGTCTCCTGGCAGCCTCCCTAGTGAGTTTTTATCTTGTTATTTTGTAAAATTATGAAGGGACGTCCTGTTCTTGCTGATGTCACGGTGGTGCTCCGTTTTCTCCACTTGCTGATGATGGCCTTCACGGTGTTCCTTGGTACATCTAATGTCTTGGAAATTATTTTATACCCCACTCCTGATTGTTACCTTTCAACAACTGAGGTACTACACAGGCTTCGTCAGCTCTTGGAGGACCATGGCCTCAGCAGTCATATGAAACCTAGAAGATGTAAAGAAAAGCCTACAAAAACAGCTGATTGTTATTTGTGGTTAATCAGAATCATTCCATTGATGACAGCTGTATGATAATTACTTTTGAACATGAGATTGAATGTGATTGGTTCATTCTGAATACAGCCACACCCCCAGGTATAAAAGGGTGTGCATACTTATGCAGCCAGGTTATTGTGATTTTTTTTCTCCTAATTTTCCATAAAATGTTTCTGAGTGTTTTTCACGTAATTTTTATATGTTGTAATTTCACATTGAGTATGGAAAAAGTTCTGACAATATTTATCTTAGTTGTCATTATGGATTAGTGTTACGGGACTAATGGCAAAACAGTCCATTTAATCCGCTTTAAATTACAAATAAAATGTGCAAAAACTGAAGGGTTCTGAATACTTTCCAACCTCACTGTGTGCCAGGCATCATGTGCAACCTATAGATACAGTAAGTACCGCAATGAAATGAAATGCTACCTTAATCAGAATTTAGGCCTTGGTAAGTACATTGGATTAGTATGTAATATGACTTATATCAGCAGACATGAACTTGAGTCACTCTGATTAGACACTCGAACAAACATCACTTTCTTACCTCATCCTTTATAAATATGTATATACTGCAGAGTAAGACATAATTACACCAAAGAATAACAAAATACTATGTTAGATTGAAAATCATGTCCCTTCTCTGTCCTTTCCTTTTGTCTTTTTGCTCTCCAGACAATTTAGGTCCTTATGACATGATCAAGGAATGTTCGCAAGTCTCATGTAAGAGACCTTCACTACGTAGAGACTACAAGTCTCCTTTCGTCTAGACAAAGGCATTTTTCTACTTAACTGTTCCCTTGAGAACACTATGACATAATGTGTTTCTGTGTATAAATACTTCTAGACTTTCTTCATTAAATCAGACTGAGTTTAACATGACCTCGTGTCTGTTAGATCGTTCTCCAAGCGCCTGTCACACAGAGGAAGAGAGAGAGAGACGGTTGCTAGAGTCTGAAAGAGATTGAACCTGAATCGAAGCTCATGTTAGCTATAACATACTAGCATAATTGATTAACATGCTTATGTAACAACCAATCAATCATTTAATTAATTGACAACTTTTGATGTTTCTGTATATTTAATTGTTTAAATTAAATTTTGGTTGGCTTCCAAAATTGCTGACTTGCTCACAACAACAACAGCAGCAGCAGCAGCAGCAATTGTTGTTGTTGTTGTTGTTGTTGTTATTATCCTACAATCTAGTGCATTAGCCAACCTCTAAAGATGGCGGCAGAAAACACCGGTAAAAGAGGACTTAGTGAAGAAAGGACAATAATAAAAAGTTTTTTGGACTTAATGTTTTATTTCTATATAGAAAATGGTAAGTGTCACTCTGTTTTTTTCCCCAGTACTTTATTTCACTTTGGTTAATCTAGTAACCGTTAGCGTATATCGGTAACCTGGCAACGCACTGACGTACACGGACTATGTGGAGCCCTACGTGAAGCTGCCTTATCTCAGTTTGGGACACAGCGCAGTTTGGGTCTCGATTACGCCACTCCAAAAAGCACATCCGGTTTCTCGCTTCCCATGATGCATCAGCGGGGGAAATTCAATTCAAACACTTAGAGAAATGGGCGAGGAGGGACTCGGAAAAGAAGGGGAAGTAAATAAAAGTATGACTGTTATCACAAAACCCGATTCTGTAGTCGACATTCAGATGGAAGAGTGTGATGGACGGAGTAAAGGAGCTGCGCGTGAACAGGACGCAGAAGGAGAGACGGAGCAGTCGAGCGGGCTGTGTCCGATTGTAGCGGTCAACACTGCCGCTGCTAGTGAAGTTCAGCGCCGTACAGCTGCTGCTGGGAGTCAGGACGTGTCTCAAAATGCAACAGATATTACAGCAGAATCACTAAACGGAGAGGAAGCCAAGGAAAACCGAGATAACACCGCAGCATCACCGAGTCAGCAGGACAAAAGTAAGTCAGGGTTGATTTAGGGTTAGCTTAGCTGTTTAGCTTAGCTTTACTCTTAACACAGAGGTGTCAAACTCGTTTAGTCTGGTGTCACGTGGGCCAGAAAAAACAGAAGCAAAACTATTTAGTAGACCAATAAAACAACATCTTTTTTTTCCTCAACATTTTGGCTGCACAGATCTTTTTTTTTTTTAACAAAAATCCCACACAAACAGATGAACACACTGCAATTCATTACCCAGAAAACGTGTTTTCTTAAATATGGTTTCATCACACAGCGTCTTGAACTTGTCCCCATTTTGTAGCAATGTAACCTGGACCTGAAATGGACTTAACTCGGGTTATACGTCACTGTTCTAGCCTGCCAATGATGAACACATTTTGTCAGTAGCAGATCTTAGTGGTGCAAGAACAGTGACTTTACGCATGTTTCAATTCAACTACAGTCCATAAGATGACTTTAATCCAGACTATTGATTTTAATTTCATTTGATGGACCCTTTATCGGGTCCATCCTGGCGAGCGGGCCCTTATACTCAGCGCCCAGATGTTAAATGTGAACATCTGATCTAAAAAGACTGTCTGAAATATGCTGAAACATATTTTCTAAGCACGAAGGTTCAAGTCAAGTCAAGTGGCTTTTATTGTCATTTCAAATTTGAGCCATACATAAAAATTATATATTTTTTCCAGCAGGAATCATCACCACCCCACCAATAAAACAGATGACTTAAGTAAATCATAGGTGGAGTCACTCTGTGTTATGTATTTGCACTCGTACCTGATTACGCCCAGCTGCTGGTAGGCGCAACCCCAGGCGTGAGAAGCGTGTGTGTCTTTTACTCAAACACACAAGTATGTAAAGTTGATCAATTAAAAAAATTCTCTGCATCAACTGCTCAAATATAAATATGACCCGTGTTTCTAAGAAGCAAACAGAACACAAGGGGTAACTTTAAAACCCATGTCCATGGAAAAACAGACCTCTTTAAATATTGGACTTATTATTTATAAGCGTAAAAATGATTATTGGCGCCGTTGAAATTTTTTATTTAACCCATTTTTATTGTAGGCCTGCTTGTTGTTGTGACTATTCATAAGTAAGAATTTAATAATAAATAAATAACAACTTTTATAATAGTGAGATGTGATTTCCACCACCATAACGTTTTAAAAGATATTCAGGATTCCTCACATCTAACCCTAACCCTAGTAAACTCGAGGACACGCTTGAAATAAACGGGACTGCTTTTAATCGGGCTTCTTGAAACATTTAATCAGGAAACTGAGATTTATATGTGTCGAAGCGCCGAGTCAAAATGACTGAAGAGCCTTGTTCAGTTTTACAGTAAAAGTCGCAGCTTGACTTTAATGAAATTTGATGACTGATATTTTAAGTAGCTACGAATTGTAGTAACCAATACTATAATTTAATAGGATTTTATATTGGAGATCACACAGACAGACTTGCACCAATAAAGAATAATCTTTGCATCAGATCATATCAAACTTTCTCTGTTAATCCGGTTTCCTCAAACTTTATCTTTTGCTTTAGTTTTACTTAAAAGTTGTTCTCATACGAAACACAAGTTGGCATCCCATATGATGAGTGTGAATAAAAGTATTTTGATTCATTTGTGCATGCAAAATAAAAAGAAAAAACAGTTTTGGAGCAATTAACGGTTGAATATTTTAATAACTGACTTAACCTTAAATTAAAGGGGCCGGCCCAGCCTTCCCAGAATCCTCTGCTCCAAGTAACGGCTCACCGTTTTTAATAATCCAAAAACAATCCAGCAACGTTCTAGACCATAGATCTTAAATTGTAAAATGAAATTGAAGATATTTCGTCAATATAACTTTATTTTAAGTGCTTTCGGCCGATCCGTTCAGTTTTTGTATGGTTATTCCATATGTAATGGATCCGACCCGGCCTTCTATTATTCAAATTTTGTTCAAAGCTTCTACGTATGACACGTGAATGAAGAAGTAGTTCGAGATGGGTTTTGAAGGGAACACTAACAGTGAAGTTGCAGCTGTTTTGCCGCACAGAGAGCTAACCGGTAGCGCTGATGTGCTTTCAAAACAAAAACAACGCATTGGATTCTGGGAAGGGTGAGCCGGCCCCTTTATGGAATATGTCACATCGTTAACACATGTAACAGTTAATTTCTCTAAAAAAATTTTTTGCGTGGACAAATGAGGCACAAACAAATTTAAATACCTTTTTTTTCCCCTCCATGTCCTCATCATATGGACTGTCAAATGCTCGAAAACATTTAATGTCCTTTTCACTTCCCTAATGTCATGACGATTAGTCGACTCGATTCAAGTTCTTTACCACCGTCTTATTATTAAGCTTCAGTCAGTATTCTGTCTTTCTCACACTCATTCATAAGCACACACTCCGTAAAAGCTGTTGCATGAAATTTTTTACTGTATGGCTGAATTTTTTGGTACCGACAGGTATACAATAAAAAAAAAAAAAACCTTTAATTTAACTGCTTCACCACACACGGGCTCTGTGGCGCGAGCTTTACTAACATGACTAATCTAAAGTAGGTTTTGCTGTCAGGTGACACCTGATGATATGTCACAGCAGTACAACCTCCAGTTCTGCTGCTGGTCCCCAGCTTTAATAAAATCTCTGAAGGACCAGCAGTCTCTGTGTACATGAAAGATTTTGTTATCAGGATCTCTTCTTTTCTTCCCATTAAAAAAGCAATAGCTATTTTAAGCGACAGCAGAAACACTGCGTATATCCTTAACTAAAATTAAATGCAATAAAATTGTGACTTGAAGGTTTCCTTCCTGGACACATGACCGGACAGCAGGAGTCTGACTATAGCCGAGTGTCTGCGGAGCAGCCTGACGACGCCGACGAGGAGATCGCGAGGAGAGCCCGAGAGGAGGGCCGTGTGAACGTGGTGTTTCCAGGGAGCGTGACGCAGGACGGCTGTTGCAGATTCGTCTGTGAGCTTCTCAAGTGCGTCCTGTACCAGAGACAACAGCTGCCCATGACTTATGACCAGATGGTCTTCTTCCAAAAGCAGCAGATCGCAACCACACAGGTAGGGAGAAGGAGAGAGGCTCAAACACACACAATAAGCCAAACAGTGCTGTAACAGAGGGTTATTCACTTATGAGAATCATTACAAGAGCATGATATTCACTATAAAAACATATATAGTGTCAAATCCATGCAGTAGAAATCAGGAGTGGCATTTTTCAATCAGCTAAATCTCTTCTTTATAACTAACAGCACTTCTAGTTTTTAAATATAGGTGATGTGGTGCTCGGTAACGTTTTCCCGTACATAAATGAAATAATCAGGTTCATGTTTGTCTAATCAATCATTCAACAACATTTTTTTTTCGGAAGATTTGAAACCGAATATGGCACTAAATCAGAAAAGGATAGTGTCTGTTAAGTGTTCCCTAATCCTTATTTATGCATGTATCCATCTAAAAACAAAGACATTACCTATCTTTGTGCTGTTTTTCATTCAGTCACCTTCAGTAACCTTTAGTTTTTATACTGTTCATGGTCATGAGCATTTTAGTTAGTTAGAGCATAATAGTTATATCTGGTGTGAGGAATTGGTTTGCCTGCCTTTAAATGTTGAGATCTTGCATATTTATATACAGTCGACATTCTGTCAGATCTGTGTTTAAGGACTTATTGTTTTCTGCCCACAGCTGGAGGAAGGAGCAGTCAGGAAATCCCTCAAGCCGTCAGGAGACTCGACTCGGCAGCGGTGCCAGCGGACACTGCGAGATCTGGACGAGGTGCTCGGCCACCTGGAGGTGCTCTTCTCCCTCAGCTATGTCCCCCGTGTACTCTTCATGCTGGGAAGCTCTGGGATTCTTCCCACAGAGTTATACGAGATCAACATGGAGGCTTTGGTGCAGGGAGGCAGCGAGGGGAGTTTGAGAACTTCCCTGTGTTTGAGGCGGCTGTTCCGCACTCTCTTCGTGGCGGATTTGCTTTCCGACGTTAAGCCAGTGCGCCTCATGGGCACCACAGTCATGGCGCTCGCCCATCGGGACTGTGGCGTAGAATGGTTCAAGCCGAAAGTCGACTTCAGAGTTCCCGCCAGGATAAAGAGACAGGTGATATCGTTAGCCAGCGTTGATTCTGGAAGTGGTCAAAGAAAAGTGGAGGCCAGAGACTCGGATGAATATATATGGTTTCAAACACCTGTGACTATTAAGGGGTTCTGTAAATGACATGGTTATTAAAAGCAGGTAAATACGTGGTGCTGGAATTTCAGGGATTGACGGATTACACG
Organism: Notoglanidium maculatum; assembly: GCA_030068355.1. NCBI lineage: Eukaryota > Metazoa > Chordata > Actinopteri > Siluriformes > Auchenoglanididae > Notoglanidium > Notoglanidium maculatum. The sequence continues at coordinate 24,349,887 of JAQQZX010000039.1, forward strand.
TGATGTTTTCATTAAAAATCAGTTCCTGAATGAATGTTATTAATTCACATGTGATGATTTTTAAGCAGTTACAGTCAACGTTATTGACAACGTGCTTCACCTCCAGAACTCTAGCAACATTTTATTATGGAAAAACAAGTATTATGACAGAATATGTTTTCAACATCTTATCTCAGTGTGAACACAAGTTGTGAGAGCAAGTCTAACTTATTTGAAAAGACCTGAAATTTTATATCATGTTTTCTACCATGTGTAACACTTTGCATCTATTCTATAAAATGTTTCATGACAAACTATAAACTGTGTGAATAGATTTTTTTTTTGGTCAGTTTGAAAATATGAATTTAATAGTGATCAACTTAGAAATAAGAGCGCAGACTCCATTAACAAGTTTTGCAATATAGATCATTGACAGATGATTTCTGGATCAGGTTGTTTCAAACACAGTGTATAAAGACAGAGTGAGCGAATTTGTTTACTCATATATGCTCCCCTATCCTTAGCATTTCGTGTTGCGTTCTATAAGGGAATAGAACTCAGGAATTACTTCCTGCTCTCTACTTTCTTCACAAATTGCAACAAGTCTAGAGCGAGCAGTTCTGGTTCCTCAAAGGCTGCGAAGTGCCCCCCTCTGGGCATGTAGGTGTAAGAGCGAATATCCCTGAACCTTGAGCTGGCCCAGACCCTGGGACAATGGAGCAGCTCATGGGGAAACGCTGCCAGTCCAGTCGGTACATAAACTTGGGTTCTGGGGACAAAAACGCAGACATCATGCAGATCCCTCTCATAACGGACCCTAATTTATATTCTGGCCAAATATTATTTTACAATTTTTTTTTTATGTGGAAAGTTTCCAACTTACACATTGTCCACTCTATTCTGAAAGTTTTTGCCTATATTCTCTTTGTAGAAGCGCATCGATGGGATGATGGAGCCTGTAGTCCAGTAGATCATGATGATGGTGAGGAGATCATCCAGACTGAACTTCCTGTGTGAGGGAAAAGGCTTAGTGTGAACGTGATAAATCTGTACTATTTTCTAATATCTAATATGATCACAAATGCAACTTGATATTAGAGGTCACATGAACGAGAAGACAAAAAAAAAAAAAAGAAATATGTTCTAGCATTAATGTAAATGATGTATTCCCCTCTATTAGTCCCGAGACTCAACATGCTCCATTATCAGTGTGTCTTTTTGTTTAATGTCCCCAGTTCAAATAACAAATGATTTCCCGTAACACTACTTGCACTCTACCTAAACGTAATTGCCTTGAACACCGTGTAGTTTCATTGTCATTGTCACCAAAAAAAACCCCAAAACACACCCCACTTGTCTCAAAATATTTATGTTGAGCAAGATTATGAATATTATTTGTTCAAAAAGCTATCACGGGATACATTTCACAAAAACCCTGAACCGCTTTGGTTGTCTGATTTAAAAGTGAAATGCCGGTATAGAATAGAAACACGCCTCCTTCCTTACCTTCTTGCACCTCTAATGATGAAAAAGGTTCATGAAATGTTAAAGTTGTTCAGCCAACTGTGTTGCCAAATAATAATTCATTTCTCAATGCTTGCAGTGACCCCTAGTGGTAGGCCTGTGTATCATGTGAAACCCTTTTAGAGGATGGCACGGCGTGTATAAAATTTGGACCAGTAAAATTCAAATAAATAATAAAATAGATAAATGTCTGAAAATTTTAAATCTATGAGTAGTCCTTTGAGATTGAATATATTTCTACGTGGTAAGTGTACAGATTAATTAAAATACTTGGCCAAACCTTGATCTGTTCTCAAAGCAAGTCTAAACATCGTGTTCATGGGAAAAATAAATTGTTCAAAATTTTGAAACCCTGCTCAGTGTGTTTATGGTGGAAACTCACATTTCTAAAAAAAAAAAAAAAAAAAAAATTATATATATTTATATATAAAAATTCTTTACCTCTCTAACCCCCCATCCTCCAGGTCCCTGTTCTTATAATCGGTCCAGGTGCTGAACTTCTCCAAGATGTAAGCAGCCAAACCAACTGGAGAATCATTCAACGCACGGCCTGTCAGAGGAGACAAACTCCACCAAATTAGTTAACTCCACTAAATGTTAAGTGACATGTGCAAGCTTTGTGATATCGAGAAGTTGTTTTGACCTTCCCAGGCTTTGCAGAACTAACTGTAATAAAGGTCACAGTACGATACCTGCAGTATCAGGTTTGGTAGCTTGGATGTGCAGGTATCCAGATTCATTCAGGATTTCATATACGTTCTTTTGCATGTAAGGATAGATTCGGCGCACGTCTTCCCTGGTGAAGCCTACCAGGAAGGGCAGGTAACGGCCGACGATGAGAGACAGGACGGTCAAGGTGCTTCCTGCTTTGGCATTGATCATGTTAAGATGCAAGCCCTTAATGCACCTTTTGTCAAAGAGACGAGGGACAAAAAGAGCAAGTGGAAATTCCAGGCATGTCATGAAAAGCAGTTGGAATGGAGGCAATATAATTAAGCTCTCTCTTTATATAGTATACTGTAATACAATTCTCTAGTTATAGAGCATTATAACTGAACAATGTCTTAAGGTGATTTATAGAAGAGAACCAAGTAAAAGCAATAGTTAAATAATTGAAAATAATTCGAGTTAAAAGAAAATTTTGAAACAACAAAATCCAGACTAATAGTGGCTAAAATCTGGTGGAAAACGGATACCCAAATTCCCACCTATCCTTTTGAAGAAGAAGAAAAAGGAGAAGGAAAAAAAAAAAAAAAAAGTCTTGGGACTGCAGCACGTGGCCTACAAGACAAGCTAAGACATGAAATAACACCTGTGTGTGTGGGGAGCTTCAATATGGTGCATCATAATATCTTACTCAGGTTTCATCTGGGCCATGTTGCCGGTGATTAGTGCTCCCCAGTCTCCTCCTTGAACATAATACTCACTGAACTCCAGTCTCTCCATCAGCTTGTGGAAAACACGGGCAGCATCCACGGAATTAAATCCTGTGGTATTGAAAATGGTGAGAACGCAGGCCACACGAAAGGGGTTTATACATATGATGTTTAAACGATATCACGATATAATATTTATTTATGAATATATGAATGTGGGTGCTCCTGTTACCCTGTTACTTTTTGTGCTTCTTTTCTTTCAAGCAATTTATTATTTAATACGGAAAAATATTCCCTTGTTTAATGTTTTCTTTTACAAGTTCAAATCATGGCATAACAGTATATTTTATACAGGTTCCTCAATGGATTCGTTGTAAAATAAACTGCTAATACTCAAGACATTTAAGTGCTCCTCAGAGTTACTATCCTACATGGCTCTAGATGTATTTTTTAAAGTCACTTTGCAGTGCTTGAGGAAGAAAGTAGAGACAGAAAATAAATATTTTCATTTGGGTGTTGTAACAAGTGCTTATGTAAAATCTTACCCTGTACGTGTGGGGCTTCAGAGTACCCATACCCTGGGATGGAGGGGCAGATGACCTCAAAGACAACATCTCCGTCAGTCTCAGTGAGCATGGGCAAGATCTTGTAGAACTCAAAGAAGGAACCAGGCCAGCCGTGCACCATCACGAGAGGAAGAACTTTCTGCCCAACGCGTTGGACGGGCTTCACGTGAATGAAATGCACATCTATACCTAAAGTGAGAAATATGGAGTCCCCTGTGAAGAATCTTTTATAATAGATGCACTAAAAACAAGAGTACTTTCACAAACTTCACTTTGGATTGACAATTTGTATCCTTGGCATAACAAAGTCAGTGACAGTATATACTGTATATATGTGCGCTCACCCTCAATGTTAGTCTTGAAGTGTGGGTACTTGTTGAGCACTTTAATCTGTCTCTCCCAGTTAAATTCATGCCTCCAGTATGAAGTGACTTTTTGGAGATAGGCGGAGTTAAAGCCATAGTGAAATTTGCAGTCTTGCAAACTGTCTGTGTTTCGTGTCTGGTCAATGCGCTGGTAAAGATCCTGAAATCAAGAAGAAAAATTACCGGGATTAATCTGAAGCTGAATATACAGTGTGTCCCAAAAGTCTGGATCCACAGGCAATTATTTATATAAATACAGATATCACAATTCACAGCCTTGGACTTTGCCACACTCGTGTAACGCTGAATACAACGACGTTCAACACTTCCTAATGTATCAGAACTGATGCTGTTACATGCAGAGATGATTGCCTCTTAAATTTCATATGAAGAATAATGCCTATGGATCCAGACTTTTGGGACACCCTGTATATAAATGGTTTTACTTGGGAATACCTGAAAAGCTGCTTGTATAGGAATCATACAGTATTAAAAGGTCTTTAAGCTCAGTATTGTCTTCTACCTCTAGCATTTCTTTGGAGGACTCCACAACAAATGGCCGTATAGTTCTGTCCTCTGTTCGGGGCTTCTCTCCTACCCTCCACCAGCCATCTCCAACTGGGATCTTCTTTGGCTTTTTCCTGCATGCTAGGTAGAATAAAATCCCTCCAATTCCAGCTGTAGAGATAGCCAGGAGGCAGCGTTTCTGATAGTCAAGGCTGGAGATAGCCTGTCTGTAAAAGACCCGGGGATCATTGCAAGGAGACGACAAAATAGTCCAAGTATTTAAAGGCAAAGGGGGATAAAAGTGGAGGAAACATTAATTTCTTAAATATCTCTTTTGTGTGGTGTACTGATACAAGCTGTAGTATTATCTTTGAGTGTGATGGGTACATGCTAAAGAGTCCAAAGTTTTGGTTACTTATGGACTTTTAAGTGGGAAAATGGACAGGAAATTAAAAAATATATATATATATATCCAGGAATTACAGCACAAAAGTGCCAAAATGGTAAAAACAAAAACAACTAAGCTATTTATGCTAACTTACAAGCTACTTGTTGTTAATGCATATATTTACTTATGAAGCAAGTTCCAAATACTATGAAACATTAAAGAGGACTGGAAACTTACTGGAAATTTAAAATCTGCAGAACGAGAGGAATATTAGATATAAACATTCTGAACCATAAAGGGAATGCAATGATCATGGGCAGGTCGCTGTTACGGGAGGGTGCGCAAATATACCGGGTTTTACGGTAGCCACCACCAAGCGCTGCAGGAATACTAACAGAGCTATGTACATAGGTTTGTGTCATTATATTTACATTATAGATCATTATTACATAAAAGATTATATTTTTAAACGAACGTTCAAACAAGACAAAAGGACTTTAGGAACAGCAATTAATAAGAAAGTGTGAGTGTGAACAATATAACCAGCGGCTGCTTTTCCACCCAGCGCCTTTTTTTTTTTTTCGGTTACCGTAAAATCCCCTATATACTCGCACTTCAGATTTAGCAGTATTCACCACCGAGTGTTAGCAGCCCTCCGTCTTAAACTAAGTAAACTTGTCTCCTACTTACTGCATATTTTTGATAGCCTGCATCATTTTCCTCTCAGTCGCCGTTGCTGGTGTAATACGCGTGTATTAGGGAGAAAACTTCCTTATCTTCTCGGCTGTAAAAGTAATAATGAAGGAGGAGTTACAATAGGATATCAAAATGGTACAAAGTCCATTGCGTTGTGTGTTATATAACTACGGCGGCCAATAAGTGTCACTTGACCCCCAGCTTTAAGCCTAACCCCACCCACTGCATAATTTTTATAATTTTTTTATTCATAAAAGTGTTTTTAAAAATAAATAAATAAACAAATAAATAATAATAATAATAATAATAATAATAATAATAATAATAATAATAATAATAAGTTTGCATTTCTGTGGAGTTTGCATGTTCTCCCCGTGCATGCGTGGGTTTCCTCCCACAGTCTGTCCAAAGACATGCAGATTAGGTAAACTTGTTCATGACAGCAGTTTATCCACTAATTTTTGTCATTACAACTCATTTCAGTGATTCCATTCTTTGTTCTTCACCAATAAGTGAATCGAACTTTGAGAGAGTCAATGCATTCAAATCACTACTCCCAAACTCAAAAATATTTAAAGAGAGATTTTTCTCCCTCTTCCTTTTGTTTTTATTCCAGCCACAGGCCACAGGGAATATAGAAAATGAATAAATAGAAAATGAATCAATGCAAAGACTTGAGTTTAAATTCAAAACTACTACAAGTTCAGCTTATTATTTAAATAGACAGAAAATAACCACCAAACTGATAGAGTAGATATTAATTAAACAATCGTCAGTAGCCTAGAGACTTTAAGGCAACTCTTTTTAATGTTAAAAGGCAGGTTGACTAAAAATCTGGAGCATCCACCTGGATTTAATTTATAAACATTTTACATTTTATATGATCATGGGGGCTTTTTAGCAATGGTAAATAGTAGAGCCAGATTTATCCTTTAAGCTTATGACTACTGAGGACCTCCAGTGGTTTGTGAAGCAAGTTGCAGTGGCGAGGATGAAGGCTGTTAAGATTTTTGCTGCTATTATTAATGATAAGTAGTAAGTTCTCACAACGGCAACATCATCAACAACAGCAACAGAAACATCTATTATTATTATTGTTGTTATTTTAGTGCTGTTATTGCAATCACTGCAATTATTATTATTATTATTATTATTAT
>JAQQZX010000039.1:24368314-24380200 GCA_030068355.1 Notoglanidium maculatum
TGGCGACCTGCCCAGGGTGTACCCCGCCTCTCGCCCCAAGATGCTGGGATTGGCTCCAGCTTCCCCGCGACCCAGGTTCAGTCAGCAGATTAAACTCTGACGCCCAGATTGTGGTTTAGATTAATGGATCAGACGTGCACTGTTTCTTTTAAGTAGACGTAAAAAGTCTGTAATTGAGAGTCTGAAATCCTCAGTATCAAAAATCACAAAATATAAAAACAACAATAAAAAAAATAGCTATCATTGAACTGCATTGAATACTGCCTATGGCAGCATTCTCGGGAACGATTAAACGCTAATACAAACCTGTTTGTGCATATAATTTGATGCGTAATCCACGTTCGGGTGCAAAACGTTTGTACACAACAATATACAACTACATCTAAAATTAAAATGTAAAATAAATCCCCCCTTTTTTTGTGGCCAAACTGGAACGACTTTTCATTTTAGCTGGATTATGTATATTTTAACGTTCCGTTTAAATGTCCATAATTGCCGTAATTTCCGCCACGCTGATTGACAGGAGACCATCTCTCCAATCCAGATTAGTCAGCTTTGCTCTCGGTCATGTTTTTCAGTTATTAGGCACGGCACGATTTTCTAATCCCGTCTGTTTTACTGTAGCTTCGTCATGAAGTCCGGATATAAACCTCTGATCTGTTTATTACACAGATGAGCAGACGAAACACTTCAAACGACTCTTTGGGTAATTTATGCAATGGAAGAGTGTGCTGTTTAGGGTTTTAGAACCAGCTGGTGGTTGAACAAATGCCATGTCGAGCAGAGGATGGAGCTCCGGGGGGATGTCAGTAGGAGGCCATTGCAGTGAGCTGCTGTCAGGTTGCTAATGATGGTGTTGTCTGCTTCCCTCCTCAGCAAAGGGCGGCCAGTTTCAGCTGCTAATTTGCTACAGAGCAGGTTTAGAAACCAAAAGTTTCTAAAAGAAACTGAAACTGCTAAATTAAGGGGTTTAAACGGGGGCACAAATATTTAATATTTCCTGAGGATGTTGGAAACCGCTCACTGTATTTGCTCATGTTGATATAATGTGATGACTAAGGTTTTTTTTATTTTTTAAATTTATTTATTTATTTATTTTTTTAGACATTTGTATGATTCTTATCTGAAACCACTTCTTCAATAACTGCTGATATAAAAGTACATCATTTAACACCGGGCTCATTTCTGTAATAGATCTGTAATTATGTATTATTATCTTTAATGGAGCGTGACCCGTGAGCGCACTGTATGGATTGGGTTAATCGATGCTAATTCATGCTTTATCTTAATATTGTAAGAAGCTATAAGTATTAAGTGAAGGTTGAGGCGCTTGGATCCTGTGTAGCTGCTCAGCCAGCTGAGTCCGTTAAATATTTCAGCCACATCTGATTTCCATCCAGAATGTTAAATAAAATATTCAAGGTCACTTTAACGTGTTTATCGTCTACGGCGCCTGCCGGCCAAATCGAGTTCGAATGATTGTGATGTTTTTGCTCTGTCCTACCCCCAATTCTGTCTTATTTCTTCACTTGTTGAGCTGAAGTGAAATCAATCCGCTTTATTGATTTCTGCGTCATATTTTACAAGCACAGAGTTGTGTTCCATTTTTCACAGGCACTTATTGACAAAGTAATGAAAAATATTATATTACCAGAAATCCAATAGCTTTTAACATAAAGCATTGCATTTCCATAGTGTTTTCATTTTATTGGATTAGTTTTTTTTTACGGTGTAATAATAAGACACAGGAATTGACAAGGACTTTTTATTGACGTTTAATGTAGTGCGTCGAGAAAACAGAATTACAAATGTTCCATATGCTTTCCTCAGAGCTGGAGGAAGAGGAGAGAAACCCTGTCTCGCTGTGCGACAAAGTCTCCCTGTACAAAGGTGACATCACCATCCTGGAAGTGGACGCCATCGTGAACGCCGGTAAGCGCTTCGGAATTGTGATTGTCTCCTTTCAAGCAAAGCTTCCAGCTGATGAACTGTGTGAGCTTCACTCACAGTGTTCATGTTTGGGTCTGGTGATGCACCAGTTTGTTGTGTTTGGCTGCCCCCTAGTGCTCGGACATCTCTTTATTCTTTACACAAACACGTTCAGTGAAAGCACAGTTTGTGTGAAGCTGATGCTGATGTTAATTTCCTGGAAAGGATAATTTCAGGACGTGCATGGGCGGTCATCAGTCTGGGCACGGAGCCAAAGGATCATTATATGTAGGGATGAAAGTTAAAACATATTGACGCCGTCAAGGAATTTAAGCGATACACAACCCTCCATTTAATGTTAAGGGAGTAATTAGCATTAGCTAACTTTCTGAAATACCCGGCTGCTGTTTGAATAGCTAAAAAAAATCAGACATTAAATGCCTTATGCGTTCAGCTAAAACCGACACCGCGTTACTCCTGGATACACCTGTCATTTCAGATCTCACTCCACGTCTTTTCCTCTATGTCGTTCCGATAATGACTCCGTCTCGACACTCTGGAAGTAGTTGGACCTTATTTGCGCCCGAGCTCGGCGTGATGGTGATGTATTAGGTTTCTGTGCGAGGTTTTTGTGATGAGGCTGTTCCTGATTTTTCCCAGGAGCAGCAGATTTTACAGTATTGTTTTTCTCCTTTAACTCAATAATTACTCCTTAATGGATTTCATTTCCAACAGAAAAAAAATCTGGGAAATGTATGCTAAGTGCAAACCATTTCTCTTATATTTTTCCCAATTTTGGATGTTAGCGTTCCTTCCCCGAACTTGTTAGTGACTCGGGCACGTGTGACGACCGCCGTCCGTTGAGCTGTGACTGATTTCCTGGGTTGTATACGATTATCGGTAGATCTCGTCAACCCTGGCTGTGTAAACTGGGGAACAGAGGAATTGGTTCAGACCGAGCCACATAACAATATATGGCTGTATTCCACCCAATCACAGGAAGAGGGAAATGTGGGGGGGGGGGGTGTCATCGTTAGTGTCGTTGCCTTGGTAATGCGCATCCATGAAGTTGGGAGGGCGGCGCTTCTGAATGAGCACTGAAGAAAGGTGTGTATTTGTTTGTCTGTTGAGTTAAAATATCGACAATCTTTCTGCAGAATCGATGACCTCCGATTTAAAGCTAGCGGTCGTATCTGTTAGTGTTCTGAAACAGATTCTGTTGTGAAATGGTATTTGTGTATCAGGGCTTTGTACGTGCTGAAGGCGTCTATGAATAATAGATACCACTTGGCAACAATTACTAATTACCTGTTAAAAAATGTAGTCGGTAACCGATGTGGATGATGACGGCGTTTTCTCAGCTGGAAGGCAGAACTTGCGCTATGCTGCAGTGTTGTAACCCTTTTCTGACTCGAAATTTCCACCCAGTGAACACATTATTTCATTGGATGCTATGATAATGAATTGGCGACTGTAAGATGATTTCACTCGAGAAGTGACTCGTGAAGTGTTGTGTGCGCACGCGCATGGTAGTGTATTGTTCTTTATTTTAAAATGTACGTATTTCATGGCTGCAACTACCGATTGTTTTGTCAATCTGTATCTGTCAGTTATTTTTCCCTGTTTATTTGATTAGTTTGATTTTTTTGCAGCATTTTAATCAGCACTACTACAGACCTTTTTCTTAACTAGGCTTAATTAAATAGCAGTTCACTAATTAGTGACCTTTATCAGATAATCCGTCACGGCATGAGAATATTATCGAGTGCTCATGACGACTAAATGAGACCCCCGGACTAACTTCAGGTGACGGGATTATGAACGTCTCTTCTGCTTCCCACTTTTTTTTTAATCACTTTCCATCCTTTTTGCATGTATTTCATGCCATGATTTGTTTAAATTTCGAACAGGCAAATTCAGAATAAAGATAAAATAAATATCCGCTGTCTGTTTCGCTCACCGAAGCTCTCCGGTTCCTTTTGCTTGCTGTGTGAATCATTTTCCGTGTGTGGAATCGACTCCCTAAGTTTTTCTGTTGACTCTTAGTTCTCAATGCCTGAGATCAGCGAGTCGACTCTTTTTGGGATCAACATGGATGTGAACCGAAAGGAGGATGGAGACTTGATGACTCGAAACACAAAACGTACATACATTAAATTGTGCATGCTAAGAATATGCAATAGCTTCTCACGGACATCACGCTTCTCCTCACATTCCCACAAACGAGGGATAATATTACTCCCATTAAAACACAAGTTATGTCATGAGGCCTGCAGGGTTGTGTACTGTAAAGAGTTTCCTACCATTGAGAAAGTCATACTAACGTTTCTGCACCGCCGTGTCAATCAAATGTGATGTTATTAAGTGACGTAGTGCGCGCGACAGTGCTTCATGTTCAACTAATAATGAAATTAATTAGCAATTATATTTATTATTGATTTTTTTTTTTTTTTTTTTAATTGATGTTGCCGCCTTTATGCATTTTATAATCGTAATCTCGCTAAATAATCTCTGTTACTGTTAAATTTATCGGTAATATGATTATAGCTTTTTTTTTTTTTTTTTTTCTGTAGCTTTAACGGAACACGGTTACCTTTTTTGTATCCTAATTACGTAACGCCGTTAGATGTATTCCGTAACTCCTCAGGCCTCCTTGTCAAGCATTCACGGTGTTTTTCTCATCCCTCACTTGATGGATGAAACTTGATGACTTGTTTGGATGTGGACGAGCTTGTTATTTGCATATGCTGACTAAAGGAGTTCAGGCATTGTCCGTTATCGTTTCCCACGAGGCTGCACATTATGCAAAAAAATAACGACGCTTCATTGTTTACCCGGTACACGTCAACGAAATATTAGAAAATAAACAGGCCAGACAGGTCTTTCGCAACTTTTAGTGAGTAGCACTTTCTCGGAAGCTTTTTGTAACCTTCTGCGAATGAAATATGAAACAAATTAATTCTTAAAAAAAAAACAACGCACACTTATAGGTCCATTATTGAAGCTGGCACCTACTTAAATACTATATAGTTTTAATGTAACTGAGGAAAAAGTTGTTGATGGGTTTAAAGTCTCCTGCTGATCTTTATGACTGGCTCTGACAAAAGCTTTATGGAGAATCATTAAATGTCTTAAATGCTGTTAAGTGCTCTTAACATTTCCTAATGGGCTCGTTATCGCGGCCTAAGTTGGGAGACGCCCCATATTTTCTTGATTGGCGGAAGCGCGTTAATGCTTCATACTGCAGTGGGCGCGATTTCTTAGGAAATAATCGTAGTGACTCTAATAATGCCGATGCCTCACCTGGAAAAAGTGCCTGATCCAAAAGGACCACAGTGTTTCCATTGGGCCATTCCTTTATCGTGTGTTTATTACAAAGGTTATTGAATTCTTGCATCTGATTGTTCAGAAGGGGTTGATTAATTTTGTTTAACTGCAGCTCGTTTGCCACATTGTTTTATTCCCTAATCATTCCTTACACAACTCCATGCGTTAATGTACAAAGGTCTGAAATTCTGCGTTCGGGATTTTTTTATCATTATATACTTAGCTTTATAGATTTGTTTAGTGACGAAGCCAGCGTGTCCTTTTAAGCCTCTCTTAAAGTTGTGTTGGTGAAAGCCTGTACCCTCCGAAGGCTGAGCTCAATAAGGAACAGATGGCGGAGGAAAGTACTAAGCATTCTCTCCTTCAGCCCTTTTGAGGTTTGCAGATCAATCTGGCAATTTACTTGCTTGCTAATCCGTAGCTCATCTGATGGATTCAAGTACCCTTTGCCTGATTTTCTTTCCTTTTTTTTTTTTTTTTTTTACTAAAGTACACTTTTCGAAGAAGGCATGACGAAAAAGTGAACTTTTTATGCTCTCGCTCTGTTTTTCCTTCATTCCGTCTTCGCGTGTGCACAGATTTCCGTGTAATCCTCGTCTCGTTTGTAGCCCCGATGCGCCTCGTTTTGGTTATTGCTGTGGGATCTGGCTTTGGCCAGGAGAGTAATTGGCTTACAGGGCTGAAAGTGCGAGGGACGCAACGGGACGCACAGATGGATGGATGTTTTATCTATTAAAGATTCAGAACTGTAATGGGACTAAACCAACAAGGCGGTGGAGTAATATGATTAGATGTTTAAACTGACCTTTAGAATGGGTTTCGATTTGCTACTTTGGTGTTTTTTCAGTCTCCTCAGATTCATAATCGGCTTCTTCGTATAAGCTGAAGTCTCTAGAGTGAATTTGATATCAGATGCAAAGGAAACAATGGCGTTGGTCTGTGAGCAGACACGGTTCTTTGGTAAGTCCATCTGGGAGAGCCCTTCCCCAGCGTTCACACCAGCAGTGACAAAGCAGTACGAAGCCAGTCATTTTTAGTGGCTCAGCTGTTCGATGTGTGAAAACGTCGAACTTCATGCAAATGAGAAGATGCATAGTGTGATGACTAACGCTGGGAGTGAAAGCGCGTGTTCCTAGTCACAGCTGCTGAACCAGCCAGGAAGGTTGGTTTTTTGCTCTTCTAAGAACTTGAAGTGTCCCCCATCCCCCATCTTTCAATGTTTTTTTTTGAACGCAAAGTTTACTCCTTTCCAAGCATTTTCAGTTTCTTTCTGACACTATGGACAGTGACCATGTATAATACTGCATATACCCAAGTGATTTCTTTCCAGAATTGAAATTTGGCAGGCAGCGCGTCAACAGAAATGGTACCGCTGTGAACCGAACTCTGACCACCGTCATAAAATCTCAAACAATCTACACTTTACATCAGTTAACAGGCGGTCAGTCTTCAGCGGAGAGAAAACCGTATCTAACGGAAGTAACTTGGCTGTTCAGAGAGCTTTATCGTGACGTTGAATAAGATGTCGCACGGCCTGTACACGTGAGCGCGTGAACACGATCTGGTCAGGGTCACGTCATTTGTGCAGGTGTGTTGGGAACCAAGTAAGTTCATTGGAAAATATCAGAAGCGGGTGCACACGACTCGAGTGATGTAGCTGAGGTTGAAGTTGTACTCTCAGAGCAAGAATCCACACACCATGTTGAGTATGCTGTCATTTCTACCGCTGTACTTGTTTCCAGTGTTTCTCGGGACGTGGCGTCAGGGATAATATTTAAATACAACAATTTTCGTTTAGATCACGCCCACTTAAATCTGAATACGGATACGGATATTTGGAGCTGATGACACACACACACACACACACACACACACACACACACACACACACACACACAGTATACACTACACACTACCAGTCAAAAGTTTGGACACCTTCTCTTTCATAGGTTTTTCTTTTGTTGTTGTTTTCTACATTGTAAAACAATACTGAATATGAAAAACTATGAAGCAACACATATACTGAATTATGTAGTAAACAAAAAAGTGTAAAAAAAACAAAATATGTTTCATATCTTGAATCAAGGAATTTCTTGCCTTCTTAATGCATTTGAGACATACAGTAAATAGTAAATGGGAAATGGTAAAAATACAGTATTTTGTATAACCGCCCTATTGAACAACTGGAGTAATCCATATTATGTCTTGTTTTATACTTTATAAAAATAAAGAAAAAAAAACAGTGAATTAGAAGGTGTGTCCAAACTTTTGACTCTGTGTGTATATATGTGTGTGTGTGTGTGTGTGTATATATATATATACATACACAGACATGCATACATAATGATTTATGAATGGTTAAATGTTGCAAATATTTGCTGTTTTTTAATTTTTTTTATTTATTATGCTTTTTTTTTTTTTTTTCCAAATCATTTTATTGCCTTGATTGCTCATTACACTAGTTTCATTGTAATAAACACTGGTACCAGCGACTGCTGTTCAGTTTCTTAATGTAAGAAAAACATAAGTTTGTAATCATGTTTGGCAGATGTTTAATTCCGTGTAAACCTCCGATAAGGGCCTGGAGCCATCATCGCAATGCAAATCACAGTCTCAGACAATATTGTTTTTTCCCCCTGCCAAATTGTTCCTAATCTCCAAATCTGGAATTTATTCAAAAACGCTCACAGCACTCAATAAAACCCTGAGTGACTGTTTTAGGGCAATATCGCAGTAATGATTTACAAACAGCCCTAAAGGGACTAAATGCATTTATTAATTCGAATCACGTAGCACTAAGTAGGATGGCACATTAGTCTCATTACAGTCTGCAGTCTCTCAGGATCTCTTTCTTACTTGTTTTCTCACGTTTCCATTGTTTTGACAAAGATTAATTAGTTTTTTGGAGAAAAAAAAAGAAAAAGAAAGCTTTTTATTACATTTAAGTGAAACGTTTGCGTAAAGATTTCGTACTCATTTTTTTCTTCCTTCGCCCTTTAAGGAATGAGCAGGAAATATGTAACTTTGATTTTTTTTTTTTTTTGTTGGCCGTGTGATATGTACAGCTATCAGCTATATATATATACAGCTATATATGTACAGATATCCACTTCAAACGTAATCCTTTCCGAAGCGAACCGGCCGGAAACATCCTTCATTCATTAATGTAATAAAACTGGAAGGACTGATGTAGTTCTTTTATTGGCAGTTGATCGTAAATTCTTCAAAAGCTAATCTTGCAAGTAAAGCCCCTTTGACATACAAAACACGTTAATGTCTCGGGTTAAACGACGTGTAAAACACGTGAGCCCGGATATGACGAATAATTCACGAGTCCATATTGTCGTGAAAAGCCCAAGCCGAGACTTTAGCTAGTTCGTAAACGACTTCAGCACCATGACGCTTCAGCAACTTTAACGGTGCTGTAGCCTTCAGAAGTCCTTCAGTCTCACAACATCTGTAGGGTGACTATTTTTAATCCTACACACGGAGGCTAATGTGGGCTGGTGTTTGTACGCCAGCGCTGTAGCTGTCATGCATGAGAAATGCTAGGCAGCATGAAATTAAATGGCAATGGCAAATTAATTCTGGGCAACTTCCCTGCACATGCTGAGAGAGGTTAGGATGCAGGCATGAAGAACTGGCTTTTAAATCACTCTCTGGATGGCCAATTATTTTCGCATGGAAATAAATTTCTTGTCAGTCTCACTAATTGAAATAGCAAGTGATGTTGAAGCCGTTGTAGGTGTGGAAATTTTTAATTGCTCTCCCTTGCATGTTCTCACACAAGGCTGGCTCCGTGTAAACGGACTAGGTGGAAAGGATTGCGTACGCGGTAGGTATGCCAGGTAAGCTAGTTTTGAATGGTTTTTCTTTGCTTTTTTTCTTCAGAAGAATCCGTCAGACTAAGCATGAAGAATTAGATGCTCCTACAAGGTTTTTTTCCTGCCCGTTATAAACTCGTGTTATGTAATACACTCAATTTAGCAGCAGACTATTTGATAACTGTTCTTTTTTTCCTTTTCTTGCCTCTCAGTGACAGAACAGAGGCCATATGCTGTAATGGTGACTAATGCACAATCCACAAAGCTTAATGGAAAGCACTTAGCATCCATCTTTAAGAGATGATCGATGGATTCACTTTTCTAATTATCAGTGGAGAGGGGGGAAAAAAAAAAAAACCCAAAAAAACATAGGCCACGCCCCCTTCAGCAATCGCTATTGGTTTAAAGTGAGCCGCAGAAAGATTTTCACGTCGTCACTAATTGATGTACACCGTGTAATTATGCATTTTTATGGTATTTGATACGGAAAAAAGTGAAGCATTAGCATATTAATTTCACAAATCATCAGCAAGGGAAAATAAATTGTTGTATCAAAATTAAAAAGGAAATTCATTCGATAAAATAATTATTAATAGCCGAGGCAAATATCTTTACACGATTACATTTTTTTTTTTATTCATTCTAGAAAAATATAATGCCAATTGCACATTGATTCTGTGGAAGAAGAAGCTTAAATGCAGCAGTCGTACGAATCAGTATGTTCCTGGAATTATGCCGTATAAAAAAAATGGGAGTTTACTGTAGTACTACAGACCAATTTACAAAACAGAATGTAAAGACTAAACCTGATATTTAAGTTGCGTATTATTATAGTGAAGGAACATGATGTCGATTTGTAAATACTTTTTGAATAGTTGCCATGAAATGTACCTTATGTTCTATGACGATCATTTCTTAAACACTGCACAAGGTGCGTTTCAGGGAGAACGGCTCCTCGGGGCCGAGAGTCGGCGCGTCACAACCCCTGCACATCTGCAGATTCGACAGGAAACGTGCTCGTGTAACAGAGATCATGGCGATAGCACTGGAACGCATTCTCTCACATCCGCCGTCCCCGACGTGCTGCGTTTAAAGTAGCGTCAGACTTGCAGCGCGGCCTAGAGTTAGGGGTTAAGTAATTCGGCTTGCACAATTAAAAGGAAATGATCCTGCTTGTTTCAGTTGTATGAAAATCAATCTAACAATGTTGGCACGGAAAACCACGAGCATGCTCGATCCAAATGTTATTACCAGCTTTGAATAAGTCAATAAGCACTGTTGCGCTAGCCAAAAAGTATTAGCTAATTTGCTAAATTTGGCAGTCATCCTTTGTGTTTTGAGTGAGAACACCAAGTTGGAATTAATCGACTTGATAAAAAGTGTCTTGCTTTAGTGTCCTGTTAAATTAATAAACTGTTTATTAATTCCGTGGTCGTAAATGTTCACGTCCCTGTATAGGGGAATAAACCTTTTCCCAGGCTTTGTGCGCTGTTGCACTTGCTAAGCGTAGCTTGCTAGCTTGGTAACAAATTATCCGGTCTGATAAATCAGTAAGCATTTGCTAATGGAAACAATTTAAGCTGCAAGCTTTATAGTAGGTAGCCGTAATTAGATGTTTTCCACCGGACGTGGAATTTCCTGGATGATGGTCACAGCACGTTCATGCTACGTCGCAACATTTGTTGTTTTGGTTTTTTTCCCATCATGCATCTGAAAATGCATCACTGCTGCACCTGAACAGACCGGTACTTCCTTTCAGTGTGCATTTCTCACATCGACGGCTTTCGTTCTGGAGTTTTATTTTTTAATTCCTGCTTATATGTGGATTCGCTTTTCTAATTATCAGTGGAGAGGGGGGAACGTAGGCCACGCCCCCTTCAGCGATTGCTGGTTATTATCGGTTTAAAGTGAGCCGCAGAAAGATTGTTTGACGTCGTCACTAATCGATGCTACACTGTATAATTATGCATTTTTATAGTATTTAATACGGAAAAGAGTAAAGCAATAGCATATTAATTTCACAAATTATCGGCAAGGGAAAATCAACTTTGTATCGAAATTAAAACGGCAATTCATTTTACAAAATAATTAGCAATAGGCAAGGCATTTATCAGGCAAGTATCCTTTTATCTATCCTCATTTAAGTATTATTCAGATAAGATCTCGACCGAGGCCCTCCTCGTAAACAAACTCGCACTGTTGCTATGGTGACCTATGGACATGATACAGTAATAAACGTGGTCTCGAAATGGAGATTATTGAACCAGGAATCTGAAAATATGCATAACTCGAAATGCGACTGATTTGATGTGATTTTAATTTGGCCATTTTTTCATTGATTAAAGAGCAAGCACAATGTGTTCTTTTGGAGTTGAAAGAAAAACGCGAGCATGTCGTATTAATGGCTGGTTAAATAAATAGCCATGACGTGTTTCTGGTCTCTGGTCGATAGCAATTTATAAGCTACTTCTGGGTGAAAATCAGTCTGGATGAACATGCACCGTAGGCTAATTCACAGTGCGTTCATCATCAATTGTAGTCGTTATTTATTTACCAATACATTCATCAGATGCATCGGACAAACACGTTTGTTTCTTTTTACTGAAAGTGAAAATGAGTCGTGCAATGAGTCGCACCACACGAAAGGGTGTTTGGGTCACTTTTCATTTCACACACGACGTAGCTTTTGGACGTTGTTTCTCCCTTTTTATTCCTGTAGACTCGTATAGTGCACCTGAGGTCATGTGGTGCAACTATGGTCACGAGGAGGACTAAAGCACATGCTGCAGAACTGACACTGAAACAC
>JAQQZX010000039.1:24384967-24395444 GCA_030068355.1 Notoglanidium maculatum
TTACGTAATGGGACCTAAGAAAAACTGTATAAAAGCATGTCTCCGAGCACACATTGCTCTCTCTTAAGCAGGAACATGTGTCCTTGGCGCTACATTGGCTTTATAGCAGAACCTGCTGACTAGTAGTTTTGAAATGGCAAAGAAGTGCATGGAGCTTTTTGATATGGTAGCCCGGCGTATTGACAGGATCACAGTATATGAAAGTGAACTTTCCCTTCAGCATGCTGATGCTCCCCAGAGAGCGCTGGAGCTGCTGGATTTCTCCTCAGTTTTAAAATTGGAGTTCGAGAGCAAAAGGCTGTGTGTGTATGGGAGAAGAAAGAGCGTAGCAATTTCTACCAGGTTGGATATTCTAAACATGCGAGATTTTTTTTTTTTTTTCTTCTTTCGATAAGGCTGTTGAAGGTTTATTACGAGTAACACAAGGTATTTTCCGTGAAGGCTCAAGCATACATGGTCGTTAGGTCTGTGCTTGGTCTGTGCCAGTCATGAAAATTACTGTTTGCAGTTGCAGTCATAGCTTAATGGTCCCTTGAAACTGCTATAATATTTGTACTGTTAAAGTCTATTTCGCCTGATAGCGCAGAGGCACAACCCTGCACTTTAACACCGCATTGGAGCCGTTCAGAGAAGTATTTTCAGCTTTGTTAACAAGCTGATTTGTTAACTCTTGCATAAAGCATTCCAGATATCAAAATGATATAATTCCCCACAGCATTACAAAACCACCACCACCACCAGCCGGAAATGTTGGCACATAGCAGATTGGGTCGGTGGTTTTCTGCCAGATGAGATGAGATGAGATCTGGTTGAGAGTGGAACAATTTTTAATACTCTACAATAAAACATCTGCTATGTTGCTAGATTGGTAGCCAGATTGTTTTCTATATATGGCAGTAGTTTAAGAGTTAATCCTCGGAGCGCGTTGCAAGCTGCAGCCTCAGGCAAACCGGATTTGAGACCTTCAGGCTTTTGTGGAGGAATTGTATGGCTCATGCCAAGATGAAATGGTTGACTAAGTAACTAAAAAAAAAAAAAATCCCCTAAAAGTGAGGCCTATGAAATACCATGAATGTATCAAATGCCTTTAGATTTAAAGATAAGTTAGTTTATGTAGAAGCAAAATGAATCTCATTCCCTCTCCGCTGCGAGGAAAAGAAGTCGCGGTCCCGTCTGCGCCTGCCAATTTGGATTTATGTTACGTACCGTTTATATTCCGCATGATGACTACCGGGAGATCGCAAATTAGAAAGTAGCTATACGTGGCAAATGTGTGAAATGTGACCGCAATAGTATTTCTTTGAAATGTGACATGAAGCAGTGAGTCATTTGCTATGGATGAGTAATAATAAAAAGAAGCCTCATTATTTCATTAATAACTAGGACTTGTTCTGAACCTCATCAGACAGAATAAATCCCACTAATGGCCACTGCTGTTGCAGTCATGCTCATTTTGTCTTTGTTTATTGTGCAAATCAGGTGGAAAATTTAAAAGTCTAATGAAAGTCCGTGCTTGATTAGAGTAAAGTCGCCTCAAGCCCGGGGTAGCATAAAGCAAGCGCCGAGTTATGTCATATGTTGTTATTTAAAATGTTGTGAACTCTCAGACATCTGATTTTTTTCCCCCCCTGTAGTTTATCTTGCAGTGATTTTAATCAAAAGTGTATGTTACGAATACTTATAGTTAAATTTAAAACCACTTCTCCTAGTGGGCCTTCTTACCTGTTATTGCGAATTATTTTTGGATCATTGCCCCTGCCATACTTTCTGCTATGTTCTGAATAACCGAATGTGATCTTTTCCCAGCTCTCTCTCTCTCTGTCGTTCTCTCCCCCGCTTTATTCCTGCAAGCAGCCAAGCTCTCCATTTCTTCTTTTTCACTTTTTTTTCCTGAGTCCAGTGAACAGGTGTTGAATTGAATTGAAAGATTGCCATTTGCCATTTAACCTGTGCAAGAGAGAAGAAAGGCAAAAATTGGCATAGATCCTGCTACTCTCACAAACAGGAACACTAAGAGGTCCCAGCGCCTTGTAGGAGTGTTTTTATAAAGTGTATTTATAGCACCGTTTTCAGAACTGCGCCAAGAGTAGCAAAAAAGTAGGAGGCACGATAATGACAGCGAAGGGAGTCGGGCTCAATTTCACTCTCCTTTAAGGACACGTTAATTGCACTTCTTGTACAGTCAACTGAGAATGGAATGTTGGTCGGGGAAGGCAATTATGGCACCTGCAAGCCACAAATAATAAAAAAAAAATGATAAAAAAAATCACAGGAGATCAAATGAGTTAATTTAGATTCATATGACGTGATTTCAAGGAGAAATACAAGTGCTTACAAAGGCTCTAAAATGCGAAATCCTGAAAGAACAATCACCAAGAGACGAAACGAGGTACGCAATACCGATTAAACGTCTGTCAGCATCACTTGATTAGAAAAACACAGAGATGTTATTGTTAAAGAGATATGCTTGTTAATACCTGTAAGAACCATCATAAAAAAAATTCATCAGTGCACCTTTAAATTAAACGTCACTATACATTGTGTTTTGACCAAGCAATCGTAAGATATACTTGTGAACTGCAAGTGCAGGGTATAGATTAAATGCTCACTAGACAATTTCTCCTGGGATTAATGCACAAAAAAGAAATGAGAATATTGAATCCATTTCCGTTTTATAAACCTCGCAAATCTGCTGCTCGTTTCGTGACATGGTCCTCTGGAAAACCTCTTTGATTTGATCCGGGCTTGTGAGCACAAATAAATATAAGTGGCATGTGGTGGTGAGGACCACTGAAGGTGGTCTAGAGGAGAGAGAAAGATTAAGAAATGTTAAAAACACTGACCACAAGATGAATGTTTTTGTTCCATGCATTTGGACAGTTTGGGTTCTTAAAGGCAGATCTTGTCTTTTTTTTTTAAGGGCTGTAATCCTTCCATGTGCCACTTTTAAGGGATCGGTTCCCTGACATTTAAAAAAAAAAATAACGAGCGAGTGGTTGAACACGCGTGGTACAAGCAGATGTTTTTGTAATTGAGCACCAAATGCTGCTGATTTTCGTTGGCCCTTATGAAAGTGATGGAGCTTCGATATGTTGTGGACTGACTTGAAAACACGCTGCATGGAAACCAGATGTGTCGATATATTTTATCCAGAATTAATTCATCACTGAACACAAATGTATTATTGACAATTTCCCAAGTCCCAAGGCCAAGATTGAAAGGAAACTGTTTCTTCAACGTTAGAAACAAGGCATTTAATTGACCGACACACGGTACAATGGGAAAGTCCAAGGAGCTCAGTGCAGATCTGAGAAAGAGAATCGTAGATCTACACCCCTCAGGAATGTCTCTTGGAGCCATTGATAAACAACTGCAGAGTCCGAGATCATCGGTTTAAACAATTGTATTGGGAAGTGTAGCCACTTTGCCAAGCCGTTTGCCGGAAGAAGACGCAAACTGACTCCCTGAGCTGAAAGGCAATTGGTTCGGATGGTCAGGAACAACCCAGACGTCATCCAGGCACAGACCAGCCATGAGCCGGTAGCTCCTGGAGCACTGTCTACACCTTAAATCCGCACCTTCGAGCCCGAAGACATATGTTGTACATTTATTCTTCCCCAGAAAAAGAGCAGTTTTTAAAGAAATCACTGAACGCTCAATATTTCCATAACATTCACGTCCTTGATGTAAACGTCTGACCGCAGCCGTGCATGTATATTGAAATATCCACACATATGTGCTTTCTTGCTAACTAGCTGGTGTTAAATCTTTAATGTTGGTCTCCTAACAAATTATCCCGAATGAAAGACCCAGTCTTGATATGACTCATCGCTCTTTGATGGATTCATTTTGTTTGGCTTAAATTTGAGCATTTTTATTTTTCTTTGCCTGAGGTTTTGGCAGCATGTGCAGATCTGTGTTCGCTTTGGAGTTTGTGCCGTGTTCTTTCCTCCTAGACGATTTTGCAGTGTTATGACATTGGATGGGATTAAAATCAGGACTCAAGGACGGATCCGCTAAGGGACATCTGCTTTCCTATTTTAATGGAAGAACACTACGTAGCTGATGTGGCAATGATCATGTATGATCGTGCTATCGAAAGACATGCTTCCTCTCTCACCGCGAAGGTTCTGGCACGTTTTATCAAGGACAGCTTGGTATTTCGTACCACTTATTTTCCAATCAATGATGACATGATTGCCAGTCCCTGCTGCTGAAACGTATTCCCCCAGTGCATACGTTATGTGGACGGTGTGATGTCATTAGTGTACAGTGTTTGATTTGCCCTAATGTCATGTGCACTTTAGTCATAAGGTGGACAACTTTAACGCCATCCGATGGCAAGGCTGAACTCTTTGGAACAGGTATGCGTGTCTCACTTTCTCATATATACAGATGCACTTCCAAAGAAGAATAACCGATAACCAGGTCAAAAAATGTGTCCTTTTTTTGTACAGTATGGAAAATGAATAGCAAATCCTAATCCTCTAATCGTAATGTAAGCCTGAATTTCAGCACCAAACTAAGAAAATGTGAATCAGAGCGCTCAAAGTCTCAGATTGTAGTCTTTTGTGGTGTTGGACCTGTTGTGATTTGAATAGGGTGAAGGATAGTTCAAACGGTGTGAGTGCGCAGACGTATTACTGCTGCTCTTTTCCTCCTGCCGTCTTTCCTGGTTCTATCTTTTGACATTTTCAGTGCAACTCATAGCTCCAGTTCTTTCTATTTTTGAGAGATAACTGTAACCGTTACAGTGATGACAATAAAAGTGGCTGCAGGATTATGTGTGCAGCAACGCCATTGTTCAGTCCAACGGGGAAGAAAAGCTTGGATTAGAGGCTTGTCCATAAAAACGAGATTTAAAATCTCCATGGTGACGGAATTGAAACAATTTTAATTTCGGCTCGTTGTTGACGCTAGTTTTAGCCTTTAAGGACAATATCGGTGTATTCCAGAAAACAAAGTCTCTATAAAATCACCAATTTATTATTTTTATTATAATTAGAATGCGAGTGTGTTTCTGATTGTACATCTGGAGATACAGTGGTGTAAAAAAAAAAAAAGGCACAATAGTTCTTTTGAAGCATTAAAAAACTTGACTTTTGTTTGTTTCATTTACACCTTGTGTGTGAGAGTACATGCAACCAATCAGAGGCAAACAGTCCTCCCAGTACTGTGTGTAAAAGCAGTTCAGGCACCAGGCATTGTGCATTTTGTGTATTGGGGGAAAAAAAAAAACCCATCCAGACCCTCTTATCAAGAGCACTCTACTCTGCCATTGCATCGACAACCAGACCATTATGTAGAAAAGACGGAGGTAGCTTTGAGTGCGCGTGAGGGTCTTGGTGCTCACAGTGGCTATTGGGATGCAGGTTTGGCTACGTAACTGCGTCTGGCACGGAGATGCATTAGTTTGAAATAGGAAGCAACTGAAAATCGGTGGGAAAGAAGCTCAAAGAGATGTACCTTGACAGTGAGCATGCACGGCCAGACGGTTGTCACATCACTCTTTCTCCGAATTCACAAAATGCTGGCTTGTAGTAGTTTTTTTTTTTTTTTTTTTTTTCTCTCTGTCTTTTATGGGTTTGGCATTTACTACATGGGTTCTAGGTTTGGCAGCAGCACCATGCAGCGTTTTAGGTATTTTAAATCAAGAAACCACTTAAAAGTTCAAAGCGGCATCGCACTTGAATACCTGTGAGTGCGGTAAGTGCGTTTTACCCTCTGATGTTCAAGATCAAAGCATTATTGGACTTGTGGGGACTTAAATTCATTAAAATTGGGAATTTAAAAGTGATTTTTATGTCTTTATTAGGGGCGTAACACAATTGCGCTCTGATCTCTATGGCCCTGTTTACACTTGGTTTTAAGATGCGTCTCGGGTGATCAGGTCACAGGTGGACAGCCGTTCATTATGCGGTTTCATTACTGCCTACGCCGCTTCCGCTCAACGTTCCCTGTGAACCGTCATGTTAAAAACATCAAACGGAAGACATGTTGTCGAGATCGGTGGTTGTTTACGCTCGTATTTAGCACCGTCCTCTTGTGATCTGATCGCCCAGGTTGCATTTTAAAACCAAGTGTGAACAGGGTGTTTAGTGCTCCAAGTATCTGTATCTATATCTGCGATTATTTATTTTAATTCTTAAATCAAATGTGAACCCTACAACTATTCCCCTCAACACATTAGAAAAAAAACCCAAACCAATTTACAGAATATAACTTTATAAAACCTCTGAACGTCCTCAGTTCTTCACCCTCTTCTACATCACTTGGTTTGTAATTGGTCTTTATAGGTGGTCTTTCAGAGGAGCTTTCTGTCTAATATGACTCAGTCAGCTGACTCACTGTCTTTGACGTCAACTGTGTCTGCTCTAAATCAGGGAACTATTGAAATAGTCGCCGGATAATATTTTTACAAGACCTGCTTTCGTTTCTGACTCCGGTACGTTCCAGAAAGATCGAAAAAAAGTTCATCGGACATGCTTCTGAATCTAATACGACGGTGGGACACCTAACGGTGGGATACAATCTGATCTTGAAAAAAAAAAATTATTGATCTTATCTAATGCGCCTTTCGCCAGAATTCTGTAATATTTATATAATATGTAAAAAAAAAAAAAAAAAAAGAATTTCTTTTGGAGACCCCAGAAGAGACACTGCGGCGGCTCTATAAATAAAATCATATTTCTTCAGAGGCAAGTTTATATAGAGATATGATGGGAATATGGATTTATCCATTACCCATTTCTCACAAGTGACCTGTAAACAATCTCGTGGTTCTACTGAACGTTGCTTATCCTTCTGCAGAGGGACAGTTTAGAGTATTTTCTGTTTAAAAAAGCCTGCTCTCCTCATTCTCTCTCCTGAGGCTCATCAGTGTGGAGGTGAGAGCTGCAGAGTGAGACCTGCTGTCGTTGTCAATATGCTAGCTGTCGCGGCTGTAGATCTCAGTGTGTCGCTTGACCTGCTGTTCGGTCATGTCGACTGGTTAAAAAAAAGTGCAAACCAAGCCGGAATAAGGGCAGGTGCAGGGCGAGAAGTGAGAGGAAAACAAATCCTAAATCATTAATCACGGATTGCTCTTAGCAAATGCCGAGACAGGGAAAAGAGCCTCTTTTTTTTAAATTTTTTTTTTTTTATTTTATAGTCCGTCTGCTTTTTCATTATTTGTTGCACAACTGCTGCGCAGTCTTGAGGTGGGTGTTACGGGATACGGGAGCCAGAGAACACGCTGGCTGATCTGAAGAGCAACATGTCAAAAAGTACTGAGAAGTAGAATTGTGTAATCCAATTATAGGCCATTTTAAGATGATCTTGAGAGGCACAACGGCGACATATTTGCAAAACTTAGAAGTCTTTTCAATCTTTCAAACGTTTTATTTAATAATCGTCATACGATACCATGATTTTTTTTTTTATCACGGCAGTTTGGAAAACACCCTTCACATGTATTAACAAAGTTAACACTTTTTTTAAAACGAGTAAACAGAATTTATTTATTTATTTATTTATTTTTAAATAAGTGACCCTGACTGTAATGTGCAATACAGTGTGTGCCTTGAAATGCAATCCATAATTGCACCCGTTGATTGCAAGGTAAGTAACACGAAGGCCAAATCTGAATAATTGCATCCGCTTGAATGGATCCTAATAAATGATTCCATTATATTTTATATTAGAAAGTATGTAGTCTATAATATGTAACAGCTGATTCATTCTTCTAGAGATTGCAGTGTATGAATTGCACGGAGACTAGCTGATTTGCGCGGCCTCCGCATTAGTCATTGTCGTGTTTGTGGAATAGCCTTGGCTCATTATCTTGCCTAAAAAAAAAAAAAAATGCCTTAAGTGCTTTGCTGTCATTAAAACTGCAGCTGATTGGAACAGACACTTAGATGTTCTGTAGCTCAGACCTCGCTGATGGATATGCATCATTGTGTCGGAGGGTTTGCTCAAACGTTGTAATGATTGGCTTCAAATGGGGATTCTTGAAACTTTGCTTTTCGATCCACTTAAGGACGTGCACGTTAAAACTCGGGTAGATGTCGTCCTGTTTGCGTTGACTGAGATTCTGCAAATCCTGAGAATCAGGGGTGGCACTTACAGCAATAACAAGGGAAATGTACATTTTGAATCTTATATATATAATAAGTATATAAATATATAAATATTTGCTGGGTATTTCGCGCATTTACTGCGCAAAAGGGGGGAGAAAGAGAAGTCACCGCGTACCTCATCCTTGGTGCACTTTGACACGTTTCGGATCGAGTCGATTGTTACGACTACGTCAAGGCTGATGCAACGGTGTGACACAGTCCTGCACTTCAGTCTTTTACAAAGTCAACTTCACAGAGCTTCTTAAATCCATCTTATGGAATCAATACTTCTGTCTGAGCTTGATTTCAGGCTTATAAAGATATGGTATGACTGCAAAACTTATATGTTCTTTCTGTATCCTCTGTACGACAGGCCATCAATCATATTTTTCATAATTCCTCCTAGAATATGTTTGATTCAACAATAAGCCATTTATGCCTCTCCCAACTCCAGCTCACATCAGTGCTGTCTCTTTTTTTATTTTATTTTTTTTATTTTTTTTTTTAACACGAGGACATTACAAGATGACATGACAGATGAGAAATACAAGCGCGATGAAGAAGCAAAATCAACATGACCCGCTTTCAGCCAGATTTCAGGCCAGCTTTCCACTTACCTATTCATGTATTCTTTGTCAGAGCTTTAATAAAGGTTGCCTCTTTTTTTTTTTTTTTTTTTTCTCTGTCTTGCTCTGTGGCTTCATTTATTTATTTATTTATTTATTTATTTATTTATTTTTATATAACATGAAGCTTGCTGGTCTGGTACATATGACTCACATTTGAGGAAGAGATGATTAGGTAGACATGATTAAGTCTGTTGGCACACCGCGTGCTTTTAGCCTTGTTCTGGAGTAAGTGGGTTCCAGAAAAGTGATAGCGGGTCCTTGAGAAAAACAGACACGTGGATATTAATCTTCATGAAAAGACAACAGACCTGTGTCCTGCCTCATTCTAAAAATGGAAGACCGTGGAGTGAAATACACTTAGGGCAATGTACATCACATACCGTATGTTTGTTCTCAGGCTGTAATTAGAGTGGAAAAAAAAAATGCTTAGGAACGTTTCGGGAAGCTTTTGCTGGACTCGCTTGTTAGGCGAGCATTCATTTTTTTTTTTAACACAATGGAAGAGAAGATTGTATTAAAAATTATAATCAATCATTGATTGTTTGCAATAGAATACAAGTGTGTACGCTTTCACGATCATCGCAGGTTTCTATTGCTACTTATTCAACTTAGCCATTTCTTCCACCCTCAAACAAACAAGCAGTTTTCCCACAAGTGTCCTAGTAAGTAACGATATGGTTTTTTGACGTAAAACACGTTCTAACGAGCATGCGATCTGGCAGCTTGTCTGGAAGTTTCATTAGCCTAACTAGCGTCTCAGAATAACGACTAATAGAGTTGCCATGATTGTTAGAAAAGGGCCAACGTCTGCATCCCTTTAACAGTATATCACCTTACTTACAAATGAACCATATAGACGTTGTGAACGGGCCAATCTTTGCACTCGGTTTTTGGTATAAATGTGCTGCACGGTCCACAGTAATATTTTTTCCAACGCAGTAAATAAATGTAGGACAGAAGAGGGGAAATGACAAATCGTAACGGTGGTTAAAACCTCTGTGGGCCTCCACATGTAGGTGCTACGAAAACATTAGCTGTACGTTATAACCTTACTCATTCAATTTTAGGCTACTCTTTTAACAGTAGTGGTACCTCCATGACCCGAATGTGTGGCATCCGACTCCGGTCTGGTGACTGGAAATGCCATTGAACCCTGAAAACTGATGTCTTCATGGAACCATCGGAAACTTCGGGATGAACGTGCTTATCAACTGTACCCAGGATTGGTTGTGTCATTTAAAATGATGCTCCGTTGGTAATAAGGGAAACTACGAAAAGCTTCCCCACAGCATTATACCACCACCACCAGCCAGACTGACCGACATCAGTACAGGTGATGTTTTTCTAATCTTTAATTGTACAGATGCTTTTTTTTTTTTTTGTTTGTTTGTTCACAATGATTGTAAAGAGCGGCTATTTGAGCTTCCATAGCCTTGCTGTCAGCTGAAACCAGCCTGGGAATTTTTTTTTTCATTTGTTCAATTATAGTTACCAATTCGAAATGGCTTGGAATAAAGCCATTGTTGCTGTTGCTTACCTTCCTGTTGTCGGTGAAAATACAAATTAGGTGAATGTCCCTATCATTGTATGTATTTCAACCTTTCAGGCGGTGAGATTGGGTGGCACGGCGGTTTAGTGGTTAGCACGGTCACCTCACAGGAAGAAGGTCCTAGGTTCGATCCCCGGGTCACCCAGGGTGCCTTTCTGTGCGGAGTTTGCATGTTCTCCCCGTGCATGCATGGGTTTCCT